>CAUYLG010009278.1:0-73138 GCA_963573385.1 Cacajao melanocephalus
TTCAGGGCTGCCCTGCCCAGCAAGGAGGCAGCCTAGTCACTGTCTGCCTGCCTAGGCTTTGCTGGGCTGCTGTAGGCTTCGCCCAGCTGCCGTGTGAACTTCCTTGCAGTCCTGTTTATATGGGTGTAGTTAGAGCTGCCTGGGCAGTGACGGTTCACCTCTGTAATGGCGGACTCTCTGTAATGGCGGGTTGCCTTGGCAACGGCAGGTTGCCTTGGTAATGGCGAGTTGCCTTGGTAACGGCAAGCTGCCTCAGCAATGGCGGACTGCCTCCGTAGTGGTGGAGTGCCTCGGTAATGGTGGACGCCCCTCCCCCACAAAGCTGGACCATCCTGGGTTCAGCTGTGCTTGCTGTGAAACTCTCAAGCCTGAGCCTTTCCAATTGCTGTTTTTCTTTTTGTGGGGGTGGGACCAGCTGAGCCTGATCACCTGGCTCCCTGGCTCAGAGCCTTTTTTGTTTAGTTGAAAGATTGACTCTCTCCCAGGTGTTCCAGTCGCCTGATGAAAGGGCGCCGGGATCTGCGTGATTTTCCGTGCGGCGAACCACTGCGCCGGCTGAAACAGCAGCGCTGATATTCGTGGCGCTTTTTTGCCCGGGAATCTCCTGGCCTGGCTCCCTGTTCCAGACCCCTTTTTAATCGGATGAATGGGCGATTCTGCCTTCCCGAAGCTCTGCTTGCCAGCGAGAAGGGAGACCCAGACTAGTGTATTTTGTATGGAGAACTGCCACGCCGGGGCGCCTGCAAAACCTCCGCGCCAGCCGAAAGGGCCACGCTGGCGACCCTTAGGGCTCCTCTGCCTGGGAATCTCCTAGTCTGTGGGCAATAAAAATCCGTCTGGAAATGCGGCGTCTACTCACCCTCTGCGCTTTCACTGGGAGCTGCTATCCTGAGCTGCTCCTAATCGGCCATCTTGGATCCAACCCCATGCAGTGTTTTAATAGTAAAAATGAGGATACAATTCAAATGCCACTGATATGGGGTTTTAAATTATGTTAAATACATTCGGCATCAATATAAAAGGTTAGTATCACTCATTAAAAGAAGTGGTAGCAGTGTGTATATTGCAAAGATATTCTTTATGTCTCAAGTGGGAAAAAGATCAGCTATATAAACACCTGTGGAGCAAGTATGCCAGAAAGAAAGGCAAGAACCAAGGCTCTGAGACAGAGCATTATATATTCTAGGAAAGAGGAGACTTGAGTGAGGAAACAAGTAAGTGCCGAATGGCAAGAAGCAAGAAATGAGTTTGAAGAGGTGGGAAGAAATCAGACTTGGAGGGCTGGCTGTATATTTTTTAAATTTATTTGAAATGCAGTGGAAAGCACTCTATTCATTTTAAACAGAACTGACATGATCTGATTTACATTTTTAAGAGTTTAGAGATATATTTTGAAAGTGAAAATAACAGGAATTACTGATGGCTTAGATGAGGAGGGAGGAATTATGAGGAGGGAATGAAAGGGAAGAGTTAAGGGGGACAGTTAACCATAGGGCCATTTTTTGAGTGGTAAAGGATGAAGGAGATCCATATTTAGAGATAGAGATCCATTTTTATCATTTTAAGTTTGAAATGCCTAGGAGACAGACAAGACAGAGGTCAAGATGATATTTAAAGATGTGAATCTGAAACTCAGAAAAAAAATCTAGCCTACTGATATAAATTTAGGAATTGTCAGCCTATAGTTTTTAAGCTATAAGAATGGATGAAAACATATAGGGAGAAGACACAGAATAGAAAAGTGGGTATAAACTCCATCATTTAGAGGTCACATGGAAAAAGGAAAACTGTGAGACAGAATAAGAAAGAATAGCCAATTATTTAAGAAAATCAGGATAATGTGTGATTTGGAACCCAGAGAGGAGAGTATCAGATATGGCCAGTTATGAGAGTTCAGTTAACTGTGGAGAGAAAAGAGAGTCAGCCAAACAAAAATTATCAGTTCCTTTATAAGAGCAGTAGAATGATAGGAAGATTAAAGGAGACTGAATGTTGTCATTTAGCAACATTAATTACCAGATGACTATTATTAGCGTATTCGAACAGCAATATCTTTATAATTCCCAGAGAAAATTATTCTGAACCTAGAATTTTATAGACAAACAAAACATTTAGGGATGAGGATAAATTAAAGACTTTCTCACCTTTTTTTTTTTTTTTACTTCCTATGCATTTCAAGGGAAAAAAAAATGCTTAAGGAAATGTTCTAGCAAAGTAAGAAGAGAACTGATGAGAAAACATGAGATCCCAGTAATGAGATCTCAGTAATGAGGTCCCAGTAAAGATCTGCTATAGGTTTGTAATAAAAAGATGTTTCAAGACCACAAATATTTAGGCCATCAAGATAATTAAAATAATAGGACAGGAAGCTAGAAGATTTCAGAGAATGACTTTAAGGAAAAAGTAAACTTACTTTATGAAATAGCATTATTAAAAATCTTAATCATCTTTATGATAGGCTGATGATGCTTCTCGTCACCAAGACTGAAGAAATACAATTAGAATATTTAGTGAAGGCAAAAAATTGTATAAGCCATGGCTCAAAGATAAAATGAACTAAAATGTGTCATTATTATGAGTAATGAATGGACATATAAGAAGAGAAAATCGATTTGACATTGATGCCTAGATCATTCTCCTTCAATAAGTGTAAATTTAATAACACGGTTTACATTTCCCTTTCCACAAGTCCATTAATACCACTTGATTCTGCAGTGAATAAGATTTACAAAATTATAATACTGAAAAAATCTTTAATTTTCAAAATAAAAGACAAAATGCATAAGAGAATTATTCTAACAGAGCAAATAATACAAATATCAACAATGTAAAAGTACTGGTGTAGCCCATGGTATTTGGGAAATGGAAGGAACTGGAAGGATGCAATTTTTTAATCTTATGCAGTGGAAGACTCAAGAGACATTTTCTAAAGTAAGTACATCAACAAATAAGTTTAATACATATTAAGGATTTAAGTATTCTTTAAATGAATGAAGTAGCAGATAGAATGTAATATAATTTAATTTCAAAAATTGTAAAGAGAATACTAGGGGAAGAAAAATGGAGTGTACTGTAACTGAGCTAAATTCTCATTATTCATTCTCAAAGGGTAGAGTCAGTTTATTAAAAAAGCCAGGAGTTGAACCAAAAAAGTGGCAGTGCAGTATATTTGTATTATTTTAAATTATGGAATAACTATCAGAAGTGCTAAAAACAATTTGATGTTGGTACCTTTTGGGCAGTGTTTTCAAGCTGTGGGAATGAAATCAATTAGTAGGTTGCAACCTACATTAGGAGACAAGAAGAAAAAAGAAATATCAGGTTGCATTGTACTAGTAAAGTCAAGTAAAATGTATAAAACATTTTTTTTCAGCTTTCTGTATACCTGTAAAATGTATTTCCTACTTGGGTTTTGGTCAACAAAGTACTGCAGGAAGTAGAACTGGGTTGTAAGGCAGTTGTTTGGCTGCATTTTTATCTTTTATTTTTCTGCTAATCTGTAATGTTTGAATTTTTAAACTCACGTGTATTTTATCATAATAATTTTAAATGTTTCTGTTTTTAATACATAAAAAATACACATTTATAAGCTTCTGTAACACAAAATAGTATACATATTTTCTAACCAAAGCAAATATTTGTCAATTTTCTTGAGTTAAAAAAAATAACAGGCAATCTTATCATTGCTTAGCAAAAAATAAAAAGTTAAACTTAATAATTTTTAAAGATTACTTAAGGCTCACAAGAGGGAAGGCTAGGGCAGGGGCAAAAGTTTAAAACATTAGAATCCAGGCAATGGATTGAGTAGGAAGAAGACAAAGCCAAAGAAATAAAAACTCCTAAATATCATTGTCACAAAGAAAACCAACGCTAAGGATGATCTTGAATACAACTTTATTGATTGTATGTAGTAGTGTTAACATCTGACACTGAAAATATTTGGGCCATCTGCATAGTTACACAGAAAACCTCATCTGCCTAAAAAGGAGAAAATGAAGCGTAGAAGAGAGGTCATTAGGCACTGTTCTAGGTATTAAGTTTATTGCAATGGGTAAACAGTCTCTCCCCTTGTGGATATATATTCTTGGGGGAAGGAGAATGATGAACAAATATTTCATATAATCTTAAGTAGTACTAAGTTCTATTTAAAAAGCAGGGTAAAGGATAGAAAGTTTAAAGTTGGGTTCAAGGAAGGCCTCTCTCAGGAAATAATTGGAGCAGAGGCTTGAGCCAGTTGGAAAAGCAACCCAAAAATATATCTGGAAGAAATGCTTTTCAAGCTGCAGTTCTAGGACATTCAAAGACTTTGAGTTGGGAGCATTCTTGGGAAATTGAGGAGACATAATGGCAAGAAGAATGAAAACAAAATAAGTAAATTCACAGCTAAATAAAGATAAAGAAGAGATCTTAAAAACATCCAGGGAGAAAAGACAGATTTCTCAATTGTTTCATAAATGGGTTAAAGATGGCCTCTGTGTATTAGCCTCATATTTACTTCTCTACAGCAGGCTAGGACCATTAGATCAAAGCCTGCCAGTGCCAAACTCAAATTCTTGTACGTCTAGTTGCTTTAAATATAGCTCAAACAAGCATATTTTAGCCATTAGATCATACCTGCTTGGCATACCCCCAGGAAACTGCACCCAACATCTTCTAGCCGTAGATAAGACAAGCTCTGTGGCTATAAAAGACCACAAACTGCTGCTGCCCTTCAGAGCTCTCTGACCTAGAGATTCCTCCCCTTGCTGCCTAGTGACATTACCTAGACATGTAAGACCCCTCTTGTTAGGAATTCCATGCTGCCTGAAAATGAAGTCAGCATAGTGGAGAATGAAGAGAAACTGAGTTTTGATTACAAGGTTTAAACTCTTTAACTAAGACCCACCTCTGCAGGCTATCCATGGACTTTTAAATTGTGCAAGCCAATAATTTTTGTTTGTTTAGGCCATTTTAAGTTGAACTGTCTTATGCAACGGAAATGATCATGTTAGAGATGGTAGACTCGTCTCACTTTCTTAAATAAATTATTGTAGAATCCATGATCAGTGAATTTCTTAAAATGTTGCTGGCTATAAAGATGGCTGTGACTAATAAGGCCAGTGTGCAATCAACATGTATAGGAGACCGCAAAATCTGTGCACTGGTTTGATTGAAATATTTGAATCATAGTAATATTGCATCTTTTGAAAAACTCTATTCATTGGCATTTCTTTATTAATGAGACTGAACTTTTTCCAAATATTTCTAAGTCATTCACTCTTTATTTTGTAATTTAAAAAATTTATCTTGGCCACACATTTATTAAGGTCCTAAAGATTTCTTAAGGGTTTATATGAGCTTTTTGCATTATAATATCTTTCACAAATATTTGCCCAATTTGCTTTCAGCTTTTACATTTTTATTTATGTGAAAATGTCAATTATTAACTGTTATATTGTAAAATATATATTTTCCTTTATTAGTCCACCATTGTGTCTAAGACTAAAAGCTTTACCTAAACAAAGATTATTTATTCACTTATTTTTCCCTTTACTCTCTTTTTCTCATCTATTTGATTCTCATTTATATTGTATGAAAACATTTATATCAATTGAAGAAAACTATAAATACAAAAACAAGTACATGAATTACCAAACTGTGGTTTTCTCTTTTAATGGTAAGATTTTTAAAGCTATAATTTGTAATTTATTTTAATTTGGCATAGACTATAAGATAAAGATTTGATTATTTTTAAAAATGGCTAATTATCCTGGAACTTTATTGAATAACCGTTTGTTTTCCTGCCTTTTTTTTTTTTTTTTTTTTTTGATACATGATTGCTGTGTTGCCCAGGCTAGAGTGCAGTGGTGTGATCATGGCTTATGACATCCTAGACTTCCCAGGTGCAAGCAGTTCTCCCACCTCAGTTTCCTAAGTAGCTGGGACCATTGGTATGGGCCACCATGCCTGGATAAAAGTTTTTGGTTTTTTTTTTTTGGTAGAGATGAGTACATTAATCCATTTTTATAACACTGTAAAGAACTGCCTGAGACTGGGTAGTTTATAAAGAAAAGAAGTTTAATTGATTCACAGTTCCACGTGGCTAGGGAGTCCTCAGTAAACTTAAATTCATGGTGGAAGAGGAAGCAGGCATGTCTTACATGGTGGCAGGAGAGAGAGGAGATGTGATGGAGGAACTGTCAAACACTGATAAAAACATCAGATCTCATGAAAACTCACTATCATGAGAACAGCATGGGGGAACTGATCCAGTTGCCTCTCACCAGTTCCCTTCCTTGACGTGTGAGGATTATGGGGGTTACAATGCAAGATGAGATTTAGGCGGGACCACAGAGCCGAACAATATCAATGGGGGTCTTATTATGTTGCTTAGGCTGGTCTCAAACCCCTGGGGCTCAAGCAAACTTCCTGCCTCAGCCTCCCAAAGTGCTGAGATTACCAGGCATATGTCACCATGCCCAGCCCATTTCCCATTATTTTGTTGGGCTTTTTCAGCATCATTTTTTATCAAATATAATGAAGTCTTTACTGCAATGTATCCATTCTACAGTTCACATTTATCTGTTTGTTTCATGGTGGCTTTTGAAAGGGTCAATTGAGTATAACAAAATTTGGTTATCAAAATATCCCTTAAAGGTTACTGGTGTATTTAAGGGGAAAGTGTGATGATGTGTATGATGTTTGCAGCTTAATTTCAGTTGGTTCTGGAAAAAAAGAGAGAGAGAGAACAAACAACAAAATGTTGCTCTAGTGATTCTAGTGTTCATCTTCTATCTTTGATGTAGGTTGAAAAAGTTTTTTGTTTTGTTTTGCTTGGTTTTGTTTTTTGAGACAGAGTCTTGCTCTTTCACCCAGGATGGAGTACAGTGGCACCATCTTGGCTCACTGCAACTTCTGCCTCCCGGGTTCAAGCGATTCTTCTGTCTCAGCCTCCCGAGTAGCTAGGACTACAGGTGCCTGCCACCATGCCTGACTAATTTTTGTATTTTTAGTAGAGATAGGGTTTCACCATATTGTCCTGACCTCATGATCTGCCTGCCTCAGCCTCCCAAAGTGCTGGGATTACAGGCATGAGCCACTGTGTCTGGCCAAAGTTTTTGTTTTTTAGGGTGAAACTTTTTGTTGCACTTTCCTTAGTGAAATTTTTTAAATTGAGGTACAATTTACAAACAGCAAAGTAGGTTTGAAATTTTACAAAATGGAAGGGAGGAAAAAAATAAAAGCAATACATTTTAATTGAGATTTGGGATTTGGTTCAATGTTTAAGACAAAAAAACTTGGTGTCAGAGTTTTTCTGATGAGTTGTGCCATTTTTTAAAATATTTAATTAAATTTGTCATTGGGTATTTTTTGTTTTTACAGACTCCAAGATGAGTTAATGATAACAGAAGCAGATCTGATCAAATATTTATTTGATAATGAATACATGTAGATATGTGTATATAATAATTTTTTTAGAGACAGGGTCTCACTTTGTTGCCCAAGCTGAAATGCAGTTGGCTCAAGCAATCCTCCCACTTCAGCCTCCTGAGTAGCTAACACTACCACTGCGTACCACCACACTCAGCTAATTTAAAAAATTTCTTTTAGAGACAGGGGCTTGCTATGTCGCCTAGGCTGGTCACAATTCTTGGCCACAAACAGTTCTTCTACCTTGGCCTCCCAAAGTACTGGGATTACAGGTGTGAGCCACTGCACCCAGCTGACTGAATAATTTTCTCTATCACTCATTTTTTTGTAATCTCTGTAAAAAATAAGAGATACTTTTAATAACTATTTGATTTTTTGAATCTGTGACTTATATGTCATTAATAAAGTAAAATCCAAATTTAGTGTGTGCAGACTGATACTTTGAAAGTTTTAAAATAAATCTCAAAGGTGAATTTTAATATAAAAATTCTACAAACTCTAATTTCTTTTAATTATGTCATAATAAGTAAGTAGCATATTGGCCAATGCTTTGTTAGCATTTCCTATGACTATTTATAGTATAAAATTATTATCTTAACCACTTTTGTGTGCTATGTAAATTGACATCTTTTATATGTAACTGTTAATATTATTCCCCATATTTTCTCTTTGGAGTTCAGATTGATTGATTCACAAACCCCATCTCTTTTCTACTTTCTTTAATAAAATATTGAATTGTTTCACAGTACATCTCAGCAATTATAATCCCTCTTCCCTCACACAAAGATGGTTCAGATTTTAGTCTTAATGTTAATTAGTTGAGTGACTGAAAAGGTGCTAAAAACCTATCCTTACTACTTTACTTCATACTCTAAGTGTCCATTTGTGTGTGTATTTTTTTTCTGAAATCCTTTGATATCCTCTATTTTGAACTTTAAGCCTTTGAGTAGGGCCTCTAGTTTTAGCTCATTTTCACTGACTGTTTTCATTTCACATAATAATTTTAAAATAGAATTTGAGACTAATATTGAGTCAAACATTGGAAACAGCAATAGACAGCCTGTTGTGACCACATCCTAACTAGACTTTTTGTCTGAGTTGGTTCACCATGATCTACTCTCTGTACTGTTGACACTGAACTTGTCAAAACACAGATCTGATCTTGTCACTCTGCTGCTTACAAAGCTTCCACATCTCCCAGCCACCTACAGATAAAATCAAAACTCCTTAAAACAGAAAAAGAATCATTCACCATCTGGTCTTATCTAACGCTACCATCCTTATTTGTACTACTCTCAAAGGTACACAGGAGCTGTAGCCATGCGGAGATACTTGTACATCTTAAAAATTATTTTCCATGTCATTGCTTTTGCACTCATTCTGTTATTTCTGTTTAGATTGTCCTGCCCTTCTCTCCCTACCTCCTTACCCCAAATCTTAGTATCCTTCAAGAGCCAACCCACAGTTCACTCCCTCAGTGGCACCTCCAAGTTCAGACTGCTTGTCAGAGTCAGTCATCTCCTCCTCTAGGGACTAGACAAATCATAGACTAGTGGGTGAGAGAGACATGGAAACACATAGTTAAACACATGGTCAGAAGGACTGTGAACTCCTCAAGGACAATGACATCATCATTTATTCATGTCTGTGTCTCCAGTACCTACCAGTCACACAATATATAAATGTTGAATTAAATGTAACTGAATAACTGAATCATGTGGAATAAATTTATAATTGTATTTTCACTTCTAAAAATATTGACTATGTAGATTTTCTAAAGCTATAGGCTCATAATTTGACTTTAAAATACAAACCACAAAATGGTTGCTAAAGTTTTACAAATAAGTGTATAGACTATAGTTTGTAATAAATTTAAGTTAAATTTGTATGTATTTTTGTTGTTGTCGTCGTTGTTTTTACTTTCAGGTTTGTGTAATTCCTAGAACTTATGTAAATGCCTCAGGGTAATTTGAAAGTGTATAAAGCATAGAAATAATATTGGAATGGATAACTAAGATGCAAATACTAAGATTGTCCCCAAAAAACACCAACTGTTGCCTGAAAAGAACACATGTTTTTTGCAGAGAGCAAAATGCTGAAATATTTAGTGAGGCATTGCAAAATATACCAGCCCCCACTTCTAGGGAGGCAAAGTCAAGGTTCAGACTGAACTTTGCTTAGCAACTTTGGAACCACGTGTTTAAAGAATGAGATAGGTTTGTCAAGACTTTCTGCCAAAGCACATCACAAGCTTAGCATGTGTTTACTGCCTGCTCTCAAAAACAAGTCTCTCTGAGCCAGCCAGCTGCTAGCATTTGTGTTACCCTCTAGCTAGTTAGGTCTCAAACTGGGTTGCATCGCTATTTCCCAAAAGAAGCTCTACAGACTTTCTCTTGTCGTCTCTGTATCTCAAATTACTAGTCAGGTCTGTTTTATAAAATTCCTCAAGTTTAACCTTAGAGCCATGATATAAAAATTTATAAATATGAAAATAAATATAAAATTTATAAATATTCCTAACTAAACTATTCATTTTCCTGACAAACCTGTTCATGTATTCTGTTTCTGTTACAATGCAACCATCTTTGCAAACATCCACTTCAAACAAGTTGAAGTCATAACAATGATGGCTAATATTTATTAAGTACTCTTCATGTCCTAGACATTATGCTTTTATCTCCTCTAATTCTCACAGAAGTTTTTGGGAAGAAAATGAACACATGTTCTTGATCTCTCTTCGCACAGTTCCTTACTGGAGCAACTCAGGGACTTAAAGGAACTGCCAGAGTCCCTTGGAAGTAAACCATGCTTATGAGGACATCTGTGAGTTCTCACAGGAGAGGGTAAGTAGGGGACATATGAAGTCTGTAGCTCAGGAAGGCTGACCCCTGTCTAAGAGGAAAAGGGGGCCTGCATAGGTAGATGGAGTCACTCTCTTTCCAACTGTCTGTGAAAACTGTGTCTCTCTTCTTTGTACTTGGAGAGCCTAAGAGCAGAGAACCTCCTTCCTCTCTCCTTTAAGTGAAGGGGACCCTGTTTACCAAGTTTTCTGACATTGGGCTGAATAGAGGTTCTAGAAATACTGTGCCTGGACCACAAGCAACAGTATCATCCAAGAACTTGTTAGAACTTGTTAAATAAATTCAAATTCTCATGTCTTACTTCAGGTCTAGGAATTAGAAACTCTGGAAGTGGGGCCCAGCAAGCTGTATTTTAATACAAGTCCTCCAGGAGATTGTGATAAACACTCATGTTTGAGAACCACTGGTTTTGCAGAGCAGAAAGCTTAATATCCATCACTTGCTGGTTAATGAACCTTAGAGAAACCTAAGCCACCTGACCTGTAAAGGTGCTGAGGAACTCACAGCCATTAGTAAAGCACAGGACATTACAATGCATGTAATAACTTTAGTAAATTGAGGGATATCTCTCAGCTGATCAATCAGAAAAGGTCACAGAAAAATAATCACAGATAGATCAACATTTTAATTGTAATAACAGTCCTATTAGCTCCCCTGATAAAAATTGAGGCTTAGAGAGGTTAAATAACTTGGAGGTCACACCACTAATAAATAATATTTGAACCCAGAGCTATCTGACTCCAAGTCCTCTGCTTTGCCCTCCAGATCCTAATTAAGTCATAATTAAGTGTAACTCAGCTGTTTCTGTAGAATCTTTTTAAAACCTTTGATTTAAACTGTGATATACAGAGAAAACATACACAAGAGTGCATATATCTATGTGTGTGTGTATCATATATATATATATATATACATATATATATATATATATATATATGTATCTGTATATGTGGGGGGAAACCCTGCAAGAGCCAAGGCAAGGGACTGAAGCGTCAGCATATTCTCATATAAACATAGAATTAGAAAGGAATTAGAGATATAGTTACATAGTTATTCCTATATATAATCATAAACAATTACATAGCTATTCATATGTAATCATAAATATATACACATATATAATCATATAATCTTTAATCTTACTAATAAGTCTCAGGTCAAGAAGTATTGGTCTGAAGTGGCATTGGAAAAGAGGTGACCCTAAGGTAAGAAGCTCTAAGTCCTCTGTCACATCCGCATAAGGGCTGCTGGAAGACGCCTTGGGTGCACGACAGTGTCAGCACTGTGAAAGCACCCGCTGTTTAGTCGGCTAGGGAAGGAGACATCCAAGATGTCCAAGGGGGATGTGAGGAGAAAACTCGACTTCTCCAAGCTCTTTTGGTAGGCCTGACAGCTGTCAGAGAGGCCCACAGACATCTGGGGACTTAATTGTCTCTACTTAGTGCTGTGCTTCAGCGGTCATGTTCCATGTATACTTTTAAGTTCTGCTTCTGTATCTGGTTCCTCTTTTCCTTAGAAGATAAGAATTAGTAATAGTGACATAAATCTTAGTGACCTTGTTATTTCCTGGCGAGTATGAAAAAAGTGCTGACACCTTAGGTTTTCTCCTCGCCTCAGCTTTTTCAAAGTTTTGGGCCCCCTGTCTCCAAGACACGTGATTTACCTGACCCTGTCACTGACCACCATTACCTCATCCTACCTGCCCTTCCCCCTGCTTTGTCTTCAATAAAAGTCAGAGTGTCCAGTCACTCGGGGCCACTGCTGGTCTCTGAGTTTTGGGTAGCAGTGGACTTCTGGGCCCAAACTCTCTTTTCTCTATTTCTATGTCTTGTGTCTTTATTTCAGTTTCTCCTCTCCACACCAGCAGGGAGGGACTCACTGGACCCTCTATGGTTGGACCCTATATGTTTATATCTATATATAGTAAATATATCAAGAGACATTTGTATTTATGTATATTTATATTTGTTGTTGTTACACAGCCAGCACCCATATAATCACCACCACTTGGGGCAAAATAGAACATTGCAGCCCCCGGAAGCTCTTATATGCCTTTCTCTTTCTCCTGGAAGTAACCATTAATTTGACCCTTGTGATAATTGTTTCATCACTTTTTCTTATTAAATCATCTCTATAAGGATTCTCAAACAACATAGTTTGGTGGGGGTTTTTTTTCCCTGTTTTGAAGTTTATATGAAAGGAATCATACTGTTTATATTCTTTTGTATCTTGCTTCTTTTGCTCAACATAATGTTTGTGAATGCTTCTGTGTTGTATATAGCCATAGATCATTTTTATTGCTATATAGTGTTTCACTGAGTAGGTCATAAACATTTTCTTTATCTTGGAATCCATTTCTTCATTCCCACTGTCACCCTCCTAATTCAAGCATTCAGTATATGATTTCTTATTAGTTAAATTATCCCAGTAATCCCTATCTGTTCTCCTTGTCTCCAGGCTCTCTCTGACTGCTGGTGGAGTAATTTTTCTGAAGGTCATCACTGATCATGTGCCTCCTGTTAAAAGTTGTAAAAAGAGAGGAAGAAGAAAGGCTGGTGGTAGACAGTGACCACATTATTCAAGGCATTGGTGACCATTTTAAGGACTGTGGCTTTTATTCTAAAGGCAATGGAAAGCCTTTTCTGGCTGATAGCTTTGACTTTCTAAGTTACTTACTCCCACACCAGAGTCCCTAGACCATCAGCTTAGACTCTTTTGATAATTATGTCTGCCAGAATCCAACCAAGTGTGCTAGGCCCTTATTATGCTCCGCATAGTACCTTGGGATTGCTTAGGCTGCTAGTTGAGTTCTGTCAGCCCTGACCATGTTGGTTGCCAATTCTCTTTCATTACTCTGTAATGAACTGTTATGTGCCTAGCATGTCTCACAGATGAGGCCACATAAGTTAATGCATTTATGAATAAAATGTGATGACTTTTGATAGTACAATAGTGAACTATTAATTATGCTAAAAATGGCAAGTGAAAGAAAAAAAATGGAATAACTAAGATTCATAAGATTTAGCACAAAATCTCACCTAAGTGCCGTAGGGTAAAGACATTTCAAGTATCTTAACAGACATCTCTGATTCATACCATTAAATACAATGAGAATCACCGAATGTTAGAGCAAGAGGAGGCATCTATAATTATAGATGTAGTTACAGATTATAATTTTTTCCCCCTCATTCTTGGTGTCATCTTATAGACTATAGCTTTAGTAGAGAGGTTGGCAAACTTTTTTTTGTAAAGGGACAGATAGTAAATATTTTCAGCTTTGCAGACTATGTGGTCTCTGTCACAGCTACTGAACTCTACTTTTGTAGGGTGAAAGCAGCCATAGACAATATGGAAATGATTGGGTGTGGTTTTGTTCCAATAAAATTTTATTGGTGGTAGGCAAGATTTGACTTATGAACTGTAGTTTGCCAACCTCTGCCTTAGTGTATAGTTTCAGTCATCATTGCTGTTTGTTTGTTGTTTCGGTTCATTCCTTAGTTTTTAAAAATTATGAACTAATTTAAACTCAATAAAATGTAGCAGCTCTTGAGTCTGATGAGCTTTTGACAAACTATTTACCTGTATAACCCCGCCGTCCTAATCAAGATATAGATTATTTCCATTGCTCCAGAAAGTACCTTCCTGCTCCTTCCCCATCAATCCCCACCCCTGGCCCCAGAGGTTAATACTGTTCTGATTTCTATTCTCATAGAATAATTTTGCCTGCTCTTGAACTTCATATAAATAAAATTACACGGTACATGTCTGAGTGTATGGCTTCTATCACTCAACTTATCTGTGAGAATCATCCATGTTGTTAAGGTTTCAATAGTTCATTCCTTTTATTACTGAGTAGCATTCCATTATATGAAGGTACCACAATTGTATGAATATTTCTAGATTAGTTTCCTAGGGCTGCTTTAACAAATGACTACAAACATACTGGCTTAAAATAAAAAAAAAGTTTGTTCTCTCATCGCTCTGGAGGCCAGAAGCCGAAAATTAGGGTGTTGGCAGGGCTATGCTCCCTCTGAAGGTTCTACGGGATAATTCTTTGTTGCTTCTTCCAGCTTCTGGTGGCTCCAGGTGTTCCTTAGTTTGTGGCAGCATAACTCCAATCTCTGTCTCTGTCTTCATATGCCCTTCTTTCTTGTGTCTCTGTGTCTTTCTTATCTTCTATCTCTTATATAGACAGTGCCATTGGATTTGGTCCCCACCCTAACTGGAGATGATCTCATCTTAAGATCATCTGCAAAAATCCTTTTCCTAAATAAGGGCACATTCACAGGTTCTGGGTGGAATCTTTTAGATGGTCACTATTTAACCTACTATAATAATCACAATTTGCCAAGTCACCTAATAATATACATCAAGTATTTCCTTTTTGTTGTTATTATGTGTAAAGCTGCTATGAGTCATATCATGCAAGGCTTTTTGTAGATTTGTTTTCAGCCTCATAGTTTTTGAATTCCAGTTTTAATTATCTTAATATAAAACATGAATAATTTTCTTTTTAGCAATAATTACCCATAATATTTTTAATTTTGGCAGGAATTTCTGTAAGAATGGCTCGACCTGTATACATCTGACTTAGGTATTTTGTACAACTGAAAACATAATAATGCCAAGAGATATGACATGGAATTCTACTATCTTCATTTTTATTTCTCAAGATACTATCAAGAAATGAACAAGTTCCATGAGGCACTGCCTTTAACTCCTTAAAATATCAGGAGTACCTGATTAAAGTAAAAAAAAGGAAACAAACAAAACAGAACAAAACAAAAAAGACAGTTTGACTCCATTATGTCTTTTGTTTTGTTATGATACTTTATTACTACTTGCAGCTAACACCTAGGCTAAATTTGATACATTTATCTCATATTGGAATGACTAGTACTGACCTTCCACTGTTGTGGAATTTAAATGCAGCTCCTTAATAAACCACCAAATAGCCATTCATCTTGGCTGCCCTCCCACCCTTAGATTCTGATAGCCCTGACTTCTACTGGTATCTGGTTTAGAGGCTTTCCGAATGTATTTAAGTGTATGTGTCTGAATGTCACTTTGCAATGAAAGTTTCTTAGAGAGCAGGAACTTGGTCTCACTTATCTTTGTATCCCCCAACTCTAGGCTCAGCTCAATGCTTTCTTAATCTTAACAAGCGTTTCCTGACTGAATAGTACCTGTGAATAAAAAATAAGGAAGATAGTATCTTATTTCATAGTAAAGTAATTCCACTAATGTGGAACAATTCTAGCTAATGAAATTTTTAGAAATAGCTTTAATGAATGATTCCTTTTTTTAATCCACTAGAAAGTCTCTATGGTTATTATTTATTATGCTAGTGGTTTCTTACTGAATATTTGTTTCCTTTGCTCAAAATTCTAGGAACTGGTGATTAGCTTCACTACTCATTTATAAAAGCAATTTAAAACACTTCTCAGGCCCTGTTGACACTTGGCAAATCTAAGAGAGAAAAGCATAGCATTCTCATTATGCTTTTTAGACAGCTTTAAAACATGGTCCTGTAAATGGTCTGGAGGTTTTTTTAATGGGCGCAGAATTATGTAATGTGCTTTGTCATTACCACTCCAGTCTTTTGCAATATCTATAAATCGAAAATCTTACTTAACTGTTTTAGAGAAGTATAGACACAGCTTCATTATTTGGAATACAATTACTTTAAAACTTTTGGGTAAATAAATTTGGAAGTTTCAACTAATCCTAATATCTATTTTACTTTATTCTGTTCCTTTTATTTCCCTTTTGGTTTTAATAGTTCTACCTCTGAAATTAGAATTGACAAACATATCCCATTGAAACCATAATTTCTTCATTTTTGACACAATATCCACAGGATGAGGTGTAACAGAAAAGACAGTGAAGATTATAACAACAAAGCCACATGCTAGATAGTGTAACTTACGATAAATATGTTTAAAGACACATAGTGCTGTTTTCAGAAACACAACTTAAAATCAAATCGGCATTTTAAAGTCATTTCATGTTTGGCATTATTTACCAGATAATATTATTAGCCAGGATTTCTAAGATACCTTCCACTAGTTCAGGAATATTTTCAACTGTAAGTAATAGAATAACAGACTAATGGATCTTAAGCAAGAAGAGTTTGTCTAACAACAAGAGATAGGTGCTTTCTGGCATTGGTTTAGCGACTTAATGTGAGGGCTCTGGATTGGTATCTCTGTGATTTCCTTTGCTTTCTCTTCCTAGTCACAAGATGGATGCAAAAGCTCCGGGCACCAAAATTTTCAAACGTAGGAAGCAGGAGATATGACTGGACAGAGATTTCTGCTGGTTTTTTTTTTTTTTTTTTTTTTTGACCAGGAAAGACGTATCTTTTTTCAAATCATCCATCAGATAGATTTCCCCTTGCATTTCATTGACCAGAATGTGTCACATGACTATCTCTAGCTATAAAGGAGGCTGGGAAAATAATTGCTTACTCTCACCTCTGTAATTAGAGGGAGGCAAGGAAGAAGGGGTTGGGAATGACTTTTGGGTAACCAATCACATATTGCACATACTAGGTGTTTGGTAACTATGTGTTAAGTGATCCGTACTCTTAAACAGAGTGAACGCTCAGGTATACATCCACCCCTTCATTATCTTTCCTATCAAATTTATATTTTCTTTTCCTCATTTGTTCAGAAACAGAAGAAGTTCTTAATGTACTACTACTTATCAGCAAACATTTAATATCCATGATATGGAATACATTAGGATTTATTCTGTGACTAGAGAGAGAATTAGGAAAGGCTTTATATAAGATATTTATCCATTCATTCAATAAATATTTATTGAGTACCTATTATGTTCCAGACACTGCTCTAGATTTTTGAGACATCTGTGGACAAAACAAAGCACCGTGCCTTCAAGACAGCCCACATTCTAACAGAGCCTATTGACATTTTTAAAAGGTAAGTAGGATTTTTATAAATTTGTTGAGGGGCAATTGCATTTCATTCAAAGCAAACAGCATGAGCAAAGACAGGGACTTGTGCATAGGCATGTCCTGTTTGTGGAGCACCAAGTAGCTCCATGAAGTGTAGAACACATGATGAGGACTGAAAGGGCAGTTTACTGTCAGGTCATGACCAGGAAAATGTGAGTTCTTCCAGATCAGAATTAGCATCTTGCAAAGTTAGTACTGAAGCTTAGTAGACATCTTCACTTGGAGGACCTACAAACACTTCGAATTGTCATGGCCAAAGTAGACTCGGTATATTAATACTTCTCCTGAGACTTGTGCTTCTCCTTTATTTCATAACTTAGTAAATGGCACTGCTATTTTTTTGCTTTAGGCCTTCACCATTTCTCACCTGGGCTATTGCCATTATTTCCTACCTGCAGTCTCACACTCCTTGAATCCAACTCTCAAATTGCTAAGTGATTTTTGGCTAGGCATGGTGGCTCATGCCTGTAATCCCAGCACTTTGGGAGCCTCAAGTGGGAGGATCACTTGAGCCCAGGAGTTCAAGACCAACGTGGGCAACATACTGAGGCCTCATATCTACAAAAAAATTTTTTCAAGTTAGCCAGGTGTGGTGTTGTGCACCTGTAGTCCCAGCTACTTAGGAGGCTGATGTGGGAGAATCACTTGAGCCCAGCAAGTCAAGGCTGCAGTGAGCTGAGACTGCACCACTACACTCTAGCCTAGGCACCAGAGTGAGACCCTGTCTAAAAAAAATAAAGTGATTTTTTTCTAAAACTTACATAACCCAGAAATTAGATGGGGGAATAGATTATGGAATATCTGTAAACTTGAGAGATGGGATACTGTAGAGGGAGAAACTATTTGTATTAGTTTTCTATGGCCATGTAACAAATTACCAAAAATTTAGAGAGGTTTAAAACAACATACATTTATTAATCCACAGTATCTGTGGGTCAGGAGTCACAGGCACAGTTTAGCTGGGTTCTTTGCTTAAGGTTTCACAAGGCTGCAGTGAAAGTGTGGACAGGCAGAATGGCTATTATTAAAAACTTGAAAAAACCAGCAGATGTTGGTGAGGCTGAGGAGAAAAGGGAATGCTTACACACTGTTGGTGGGAATGTAAATTCAGAATGTTCAGCCACTGTGGAAAGCAGTCTAGAGATTTCTCAAATAACTTAAAACAGAGCTACCATATGACCCAGCAATCCCGTCAATGGGTATATATTCAAAAGAAAACAAATCATTCTACCAAAAAGACACATGCACTACCTGTTCTGTTCATCACAGCACTATTCATAATAGCAAAGACATGGAATCAATCTAGATGTCCATCAATGGATGGCTGGATAAAGCAAATGCGGTACATATACACTATAGAATGGTGCCATAAAAAAAGAAAACCATGTCCTTTGCAGCAACATGGATGGAGCTGGAGGCCATTATCCTAAGCAAATTAACACAGGATCAGAAAACCAAATACTGGCCAGGATCCCTCACTTTGGGACTCCGAGGCAGGAGGATCATTTGAGCCCAGGAGTTCAAGATCAGCTTGGGCAACATGATGAAACCCCGTCTCTTCAAAAAAATACAATTAGCTGGGCATGCCTGTAGTTCTAGCTACTCAGGAGACTGAGGTAGGAGGATCACCTAAGCCCAGTGAGGTTGACGCTACAGTGAGCCTTGATTATGTCACTGCACTCCAGCCTTGGTGACAGAGTGAGACCCTGTCTCAAAAACAAAAAGAAAACCAAATACAGCATGTTCTCACTTGTAAGTGAGAGCTAAACATTGAATACGCATGAACACAAAGATGAAAACAATAGACACTGGGGACTCCAAAAGGGGGAGGGAAAGTGGTGGACCAGGGATGAAAAGCTGCCTATTGGGTACTATGCTCAGTACCTGGGTGACAGGGTCTTTCATACCCTAAACCTCTGCATCAAGCAATATAGCCAGGTAAAGATACCTGGTATCTTATGAGGCATGTATACTGTGATATACCCAGGTAAAGATACCTGGTATCTTATGAGGCATGTGTACTCCCTGATTCTAAAATAAAATTTGAAAAAAAAAAAAAAGTGTGGACAGGACTATTTTTGTCTGGCGACTTGACTGAGAAAGAATCTGCTTCCAAATTCACACAGGTTGTTGGCAATCTTCATTTTCTTGTGTTGGTAAAGCTGAGAGCCCCAGCTTCTTTCTGTCTATTGGCTGGAGGCTGACCTTAGCACCTGGAGGCCACCTATAGTTCCTAGAGGCTACTTACACACGGCCTTTTCCAACTTGGCTGCTTACTGCAGTAAGGAAAGTCTCTAGAGTGAGTCTGTGAGCAGGCCCAAGCAATGTAATCAGGGGAGTGACAGCCCATCACCTTTGCCGTATTTTATTAGCTATAAACAAGTTACAGGTCCTGCCCACACTCAGAGAGGTGTGAACAGCAGAGATGTGAACACCAAGAGACAAAGATCATGGGGAGCCACCTTATGTGAAATGTTTGTTACAACATTTTCACAGTCTTCTCTGTCCTTGATGTCCGCTTCACGAGTACAATCTCGGGGCTTGATCTTGAAGTGAAGCCTGGTTTCTGTCAACAAACAAATCAAAAAAAGAACCACTCAAAGTGTTTTTAAGTTAGTATTTTATGGAAGATACAGGGGCCCTCTGCCTTTGGCAATTTTGTTGGTTTTTCTCACTTCTATCCCATTTTCCTACAGTTGTCCTAGGAAATTCCTTCTCCCTCTGAAAAGAACAGCATTCCAGCTTTTCTAGGCTTCCACTCACAAACATGTACAGCCAAATCGCTTCAGGGCTCAGCGGAACAAATTTAGTCCATAGTGTTTAGAAAGCAGTAGGGATTAATATAGAAAAGCTTTTCCCCATGTTATATCTAAATTTGATCCTGTTTCTCCTTTGCTTAAAAAGCCCTTTAATGTTTGCTTCCCTATTGCTACATAATAGGTATAAAAATATGGAATACATTTGAATTCCCAAGTATGACATATGAGACCTTCCCTGATTTGGTACTTGCCTTGTTTCTGGTCACCCCTACCTTGTACTATAAAATTTGAACTTGCCCAAATTTTAGGGAATTATTTTATAGTTTGTTTTATGGTTCAGAAATGTGACTCTCACTGTTCTTTATCCCTCCAGTGCCAGCCATCTTCCTCCCTTTCTGTCACTCCCTCCTCTAGACATCTACTGTAATATTATTTCCTCTAGGAAGCTTTTCCTGTCTTTTTATTTTGTAAACTTACAGCACCTGGTATGAACTGATATTAACATCTGTAACAGTTCTATAAATTTGTTTATATGCCTGTATCTTTTTACAAAACTATAAACCTCTTAAAGAGGTTGTCTTATCACAAAGATAAATACAGGTTCAACACAGCAGGACAGAGGTGATAGCTGGAGTGTATATTTGAAAGTAATTAACATATAAGATGGTATTTAAAGTCATAGAAGTAGACAAGATCATCCAGAGTAAAACAGAAGTGGGCAGAACAAAGCAGCATAAAACCTCTAATTAGGATGCCCAGTGAAGTATAAAACCAACTTCTGTTCGCAGTTCACCAGGTCTTTAGGTGCTATTTGTATATTGCTTATTTTTTAAATTACTTTTTGTCTTGACTAAATAGATTAGACAAGTGTTAAAGAGTAGTTTGGATTCTCACTATATTCTAAATAAGGTATACAATGAAAAATTTCATTTAAGGAAAGAATATTCTCATGAAGGAATTAATTTTAAGGAAACTCAGACAAAATGTTCTCTATGTTTTATAATTTGAGCAACTTAAATATTTTTCAGCCTCCTACCAGTTTAATTTCAGTAAATTTCTGTCCTAAATAGCATTTCTATTATACACCACAACATATAAACTTAAAGCCTTGTGGCCTCACTTATTTTCTTGAAATGATGAGCCCTGAGTGAATTAAAAGTCTTAATGTTCAGTGATAAGAGCTCCATTTCTCCAGATTTTATGTAGTCACTCTTTGTAATAATTCAGTAGGTACACTGAATATCATATGAATCTGTTATTGCCTTTGTTGGTTTGATTGTTTTCTGACAGATGGCTTCCTTAAGATATTTGTAAACTTCATCAACCTAGTATAATGTCACTTTCTCAGATTTAATTTTTGGTTTTAAAAATACTGTAATTTAGAATTAAATTGCAATCCAAACTATCTTAGTTTTAATCTTCAAGTTCTTTCATATAGAGCAGTCTTATATTTAGTATTCCTTCCTTCAAGATAGGCTTATTGCTAAAATTACTCACAATTTGAGAAGTGAGACCAATTGTTGTGATAAGACTTTGAGGGGGAAAACATACTTATAGTGGTTTTAAATTTATTAACTTTTTCCGCTAATATGTTTGTGACAGATTAGTAAAAGTCTTTTATATATTATTAAGAATAGAGTTTTATGTTAATCCATTTGCATTGCCATAAAGAAATACCTGAGTAATTTATGAAGAAAAGAGGTGTGACTGGGTAATTTATGAAGAAAAGAGGTGTGACTGGCTCATGGTTCTGCAGGATGTGCAAGAAGCATGGTGCCGGTATCTAATTCTGGTGAGGGCCAGAAGCTTCAAATCATGGTGGAAGGCAAAAGAGGAGCAGACACATCACATGACAAGAGTGGGAGCAACAGAGAGAGACAGGGGAGGTATCACACTCTTTTAAAAAACAACCAGATCTCATGTGAACTCAGAGCTGGAACTCACTCATTACTTCAAGAATGGTGCTAAGCCATTCATGAGGGATCCACTCTTATGGTCCAACACCGTCCTCTAGGCCCCTGCTCCAACAACAAGAGTTAGATTTCTTTTCCTTTTCCTTTACTTTTTTTTTTTTTTTTTTTTTGAGGTAAGGTCTCACTCTATCACCCAGGCTGGAGTGCAGTAGTGTGATCTTGAATCATGCAACCTACGCCTCCTGGGCTCAAGTGATTCTCTCACCTCGGGCTGCCCTGGGATTACAGATGCTTGCCACCATGCCTGGCAAGCATTTTTGTACTTTTTGTACGGATGAGGTTTTGCCGTGTTGCCCAGGCTGGTCTCAAACGCCTGGACTCAAGCAATCAGCCTACCTCAGCCTTTCAAAATGCTAGGATTACAGGTGTGAGCCACTGCACCCAGCCGGTGATTCCATTTTAACATGAGATTTGGAGGGGACAAACATTCAAATCATATTAAGTTCTGAATTAGTAATTTGTGGTACATTCCTGTTATACTGCTCTCAAATTATTTTGAAATGAAATGGAGGATTTTATTCATCAGAATTCCTATGGTATTGCCCCTCCTAATGCTGGGAGGTGGTGTACTTCTCCCTACTGTTTCCGTTTTCATATGGTGAGACTTCCCCAGAGTAGCAGCACTCTGACCTCTTATTCCACGTGGTTGATGGCTGACAGCCATTAATCTACAGAGATAATTGGGTGGAGCGAATCTATCAAAAAAGATCTTACGTGCATAAATGTTCAGTTCTGGACTAAACTGAGTCAGTTTCCATTTCTGTTTAGGGGTCTGCTTTGGGGACAGAGTGCAAGTGGGATAGGGCAAAGTATGTTAGGAAACATTAGCTGGCTTATTTAGCCCTCAGCACTAACCTTGTTCCACAAACAGTTTTATCAGTAATAAAAGTGACGTTTTGACCTCCAACTTCCTAGTTGGAGCCACTAAGATTCCTTCCATTTCTGAAATTCCATGATCCTAAATAGGATTAAATGCACTATACTTATCAAAAGTACATCTACTTCTTGATTTAAATTGTCCCTGACATTTTTATTTCTATAAGGGAGAATAAAACTGATAAATTTGGCATAAAATGGGTTTTATTTTCCTCCTATCTTCAGTCCCTGGCATGGACTCTTTTTCCCTCCCTCCCTCCTCCCTTCCTTCCTCTCTCTTTCTCTCTCTCTCTCTCTGTCTCGCTCTCTCGCTCTCTCGCTCCCCCCCTCTTTCTCCCTTCCTTCATTCCTTCCTTTCTTTTCTTTTCTTTTCTTTCTTCTGGTGAGATGGAGTTTCACTCTTTCACCTAGGCTGGAGTGCAGTGGCATGATCTCGGCTCACTGCAACCTCTGCCTTCTGGTTTCAAGCGATTCTGCCTCAGCCTCCCTAGTGGTTGGGATAACAGGTGTTCACCAACACACCTGGCTAATTTTGTATTTTTAGTAGAGACAGGGTTTCACCATGTTGGCCAGGCTGGTCTTGAACTCCTCACCTTTTGATCTGCCCTCCTTGGCTTCCCAAAGTGCTGGGATTACAGGCATGAGCCACCATCCCCAGCCCAACATGGACTCTTTATATGACAAATCTAGACCATCAGGAGATAGGCCTGAGGGAGAGGGAGTTGTAGGAAGAGAGATCTTGTACCATGACTCCTTCTAAGTCATTCTAGCTGTTCACCAACATTATTTTGCAAAGGTGGGATCTGGCCACCTTGCAGCTAGAAGGAGAAGGACACATAAATGGAGTTAGGATAAGAGTATCTGCCTTGTTCTTCAGGACATTTCTATGCTTCAAAAAGCCTAGAATAGGAGCTGAGAAAAACACTTCTCCTTAATGTGCTGAGTAAAGTATGGTACCACCCCTGCTCTAGATACGAAGGGAAGAATTCAGCCAAATAAAATTTCATAGTCACAAGCACATTACCAAGTGAAGTATCTTCTAGGATAAACCTGATTTTAAATGGAAAGTTCTCCCCAGAGGCAAGTATTTCTATTCAACGTCAAATTTTCTTAATCTATCTCATGTAATTTGCTGGTAATAGAAGAAATGTGGAAATAGATGATTGAAAGAACAATGTGAAACTAAATATAAAAGCATGGCATTTAATTGTCAGTGATGTTAAGTAATACCTAAAACTAAACACTGAAATTATGTGTATTTGTGTTCCATAACTTAAATTCCCAAAACATATCTGAAAATGCCTTACATGTAGTAGAACACTGAATTCCATACATGGTAAATGAAACTGAGGAGAGCCAGCCTTAGTTGTAGCCTCCTTAGTAATAGTAAATAGGTAAGTTAATAGGAAATAACATATTTTAGTGAGTGTCTGTTTTGTAAAAATAGTGAAACAATAAACAAATGTGATATTTAATAGCTTTCTATATTTTTATGTAATTCATATATTAATAGCCATTAAAAAATACCCCAAAAAGCCAGAAAAATAAAGAGGTAGGGGTTACAGCAGATGGTAAATGCTGGAGAATTATGTAACTCACTACTCAAAGTTACTTAGGTAGAGAGCCAAAATTTTCTACATTTCTAATATATGCTGGTTCCATATTATTTAACAATATAATAATATGGTACTTTTCTAGTTTACATTATACAAATTCTGCCAAAAAGAAATACCATACCAGTTTTAGCAGTATTCCTTATATTTATTGCAAGAAATAAATCTAATAACCACTTTTTTCAGTATTAAAACTGATTTTTTCTTCTATATTTAAAATATACAGGTCATATTTAACAGCATTGTCTGCCTTTAGAGACAAAGGCAGACAAACTGACTCTCAAGAGTCAGTTTCATAACAGCTTAATGATTATTCATGATAAATACCTATAGATTGAAAACAAATGCTGATGGGCAGGCATGTGTTCCTCTGATCATCTGTTTGAGGTGTCTGTGTTACTCCATAAATAGCTTTGAAGGTTTGGGCCTTTCAAATGTCAGGGTCTCTAGAAATGCTATAAAGGAGCTAACTACAAAATGAAAACCTTGAACTTTTTGTGTTATTACAATGTAAAAAGGGTTCGCTCCTTGAACAGGTGCAGTGTTTCAGATGGGTAGGGTTTGAGTAATGCCACAAGCTATCTGTGTAATGTCCCAAGTTGCTTCCAATAATTGGTTTAAAATGTACTAAAGAAATCTAAGAATTAGAATTCTTCAGAACTCTTGCTGTTTCTCTTTTAGGTAGAAGAAACATAATACATCTCCATGTGTCTTTTTTTTAAGCTGTACTATATAGACTAACAATAATATAGACAATTTCCTAATACATTTGCTGGACTAGGTACAATGGAGCAAAAGTCTTAGGTTGAGATGTTGTGAATACTGTGCAATTTAAAAAAATAATCATCTGTATGAAATGTTCCTCTAAGAAATTTAGTGCAATATTCTTCACAATTTTTTTGTCTTCAGTCACAGCTAGAAAAAATCCAGCAAGGTAGTTCTTTAGGACAGTACTATACCTTGTGACATCTGTAAACTTTATCATGAGACTGAAATATCACTGGAAATGTTGTTATATAGAGAAAATTATATAAATGGTATTTGGTATATATGGGTTAAAAGAAATATTTTGGTAAGCTACTTGAGCCTGATGAGTGCAACCTCCTTCCCATAGGGCATGCTGAGAATAATAAATTTTTTTTTTTTTTTTTTTTTAAAGAGACAGGGTATCATAATGTTGCCCACGCTGGTCTCGAACTCCTGGACTCAAGTAATCTGCTCACGTTGGCCTTCCAAAGTGCTGGGACTACAGGCATGAGCCACCATGCCTAGCCTACCTTTAATGATGATGTTAGAATATGCAAGTTTGAGGTTAAAGCTGAGTCATTCAGAACAATACAGGAGAGGCAACGTGCATGTTCCTTGCTATTTGTTGTGGTTAAGATGTGTCCACAAATTCTTTGATACACCTTTCTTGAAGAGATGGGTGCTTACTGACCTTTCTCTTGACTTGAATTTATAGACTTGCTTTCCTCTGCTTATGGACTGCATGACTTGTTACTCACAGATAGACTATGGCATAAGTGACAATGTGTGACTTCTAAGACTAGATCCTAAAAGATACTGTGATTTCCTCTTTGCTCTTCCTCTTGCATCATTTGCTTTGGGGGAAGCTAGCAAAATGTCATGAGACACTAAAGGAGCACTACAGAGGGGCTTACGTGGTGAGGAACTGAGTTCTTTGAGTGAGCCATCTTGGAAATGCATTTTTTAACCCCAGGCAAGCTATCATATGTTTTCTGCCCCAGATGACAGATTGACTGCAAAGTTATGTGAGATCCTGAGCTAGAACCAACCACCCAGCTAAGATGCTCATCAATGCTTGACCCACAGAAATTGCTAAAGAATAAATGTTTGTTGTTTTATTTTTATATTTTGAAATATGACCTTACTCTATAGGCCAGGCTGAGTATAATGGTGCAATCCCTGCTCTCTGCATCCTTGACCTGTGGAGCTCAACTGATCCTCCCACCTCAGCCTCCGGAGTAGCTGGAACCACAGGTACACACACCATGCCTGGCTAATTTTTAAATTTTTTGTAGAGATGAGTTTCTCTCTGGGGTTTCCCAGGCTGGCCTTGAATTCCTGGGCTCAAGCAGTCCTTCCACCTCAGCCTCCCAAAGTGCTCAGATTACAGGCATGAGCCGTGGTGCCTGGCCTGTTTATTATTTTAAATTGCTAAGTTTTGGGGTAATTTGCTATACAGCAATAGGTGCACTCTTTTCCATGAAGCACTTAGTGTTACATATAAATAAATGTTGAACATTTATTTTTGAGATATTGCTTTCAAAAATTCCAAATTATTACTCTGCCTAGGGGACCTACATGTTAACCCTGGAGTATTCCCCAGATTTCTCCAGATTCATATCTACTATGGGCAGTAATCTTTCCAACATACTTCTGAACTTTTGATTGTTTTATTTTGTTCATTTATTTATTTATTTAATCAGAAAAAATACAACTCTCCTTACTATGCTTGATGCTGTGGGAATATAGAAACATGGAAAAAATATGGTCTCTGTCCTTAAATAATTTACAATAACTTTTCTAATGTGACACCATAATCAGAGAGACAGATCTAGAGAAAGGCTATTTCTACTATGCAAGAATCAGAAATGCAGCTGTACTGACCTCCATAACTCACTATACAAAGTAACATTTTATCATACAAATAAAAGGAACCCAAAAGTTTTTCAGTGGTTCTGAAATAATTGCCAGACCTCCATTGGGGATTTATTCACAACTAAGCTATATGTTGCATTCACAAATGAATTGTGAATGCCACTTGGATACATTTTAAGAGACTAGGATACCTTATTTGGGATCAGTGAATATTCACAAAGACTCTTAGATGTTGAGATTTCAGGGACTAATAATATATATGTAATTTTCAATTAGTTATGTAAATCAATAATTTTTTTCAACCAAGGAAGAACATAAAAAACAGAACAAGCAGAATCTTACTATCTATATCATCACTATTGCATACAAGAGAAAACATTTTAATGCTTCTCCATCCCTTAAAATGGAGGAAGGGCATGATTTCAGAACACATGATAGTCCTTTACACTGAATGAATTTAGTTCATTACATTGCCCTTATTTTTTTCATTTTGCTGGGCCAATGAAAACTTTACTGACCAACATTCTCTGACATATAAAAAGTATTGAAAACCCACTAGCCTAGGGGATAAATCTGGCCTTCAGCCTATTTCTTAACTGGGACTCAAGCTAAGAATTGTTTTTATATCTATAAAGGGTTACAAATTTTAAAAAGAAGCATATGAGGCCGGGTGCAGTGGCTCATGCCTGTAATCTCAGCACTTTGGGAGGCTGAGGCAGGCGGGTTATGAGGTCAAGAGATAGAGACCATCCTGGCCAACATGGTGAAACCCCATCTCTAATAAAAATATTAAAATTAGCTGAGTGTGGTGGTGCCTGCCTGTAGTCCCGCTACTCAGGAGGCGGAGGCAGGAGAATCACTTGAACCTGGGAGGTGGAGGTTGCAGTGAGCCAAGATCACACCACTGCATTCCAGTCTGGCGATAGGGTGAGACTCTGTTTCAAAAGAAGAAGAAGAAGAAGAATATGAGACAAAGACTGTGGCCCATGAGGCCTAAAATATTTACTATGCAAGCCTTTACAGAAGTGTTTGCAAATGTCTTGCCTACATCACCCTAGAATTAAATCCCTTGAGAAAATACTCTGATGTTGGTACAAACCATTGAGGCTACTGTTGAGTGGTTGTCATCATCAGGGCTAATGTTAAGGAAAGACTGAAGTCAAAGCTACTTTGGTATATTCCAGAAAACTGCCAGTAACTCTGAGATCCTGGGCAAGTCACTGAATCTCAGTAAGCTTCAGTTATCTCATTTATAATTTGATAATAGCCGAGGTCACTTCCAAATATAAAACTCTGTTTCTAGAATACCATTAATCTTCTATGGTTCACTCTCCTGTATATTCAGTTTTCTCTGCTGAATTCAACAACTAACAAGATATTGGTGATCCTTTTCAATTTCCTCATAGGCTAGATTTCTTGGACTTTTCTGTTCACTTTGAACAACATCACTTTTCAGAAATGCAGTTGATTTACATATAGGAAAAATTCCAGGAACAGAAAACTATTAGTTGTATTGGCAGACTCTAAAGTGTGAAACATTCTTGGTAGGTATGGTAATTAAGGAAAGGTAAGAAACACATATTTGCTCACCTTTTTTTTTTTTATTATTACACTTTAAGTTCTGGGGCACATGTGTAGAATGTGCAGGTTTGTTACATAGGTATACACATGCCATGGTGGTTTCTTGCACTCATCAACCCGTCATCTACATTAGGTATTTCTCTTAATGCTATCCCTCCCTACACCCCGTGACAGGCCCCAGTGTGTAATGTTCCCCTCCCTGTGTCCATGTGTTCTCATTGTTCAACTCCCACTTACGAGTGAGAACATGCAGTGTTTTGTTTTCTGTTCCTGTGTTAGTTTGCTGAGAATGATGGTTTCCAGCTTCATGCATGTCCCTGCAAAGGATGTGAACTCATCCTTTTTAATGGCTGCATAGTATTTCAAGGTATATATGTGCCACATTTTCTTTATCCAGTCTATCATTGATGGCCATTTGGGTTGGTTCCAAGTCTTTGCTATTGTGAACAGTGCTGCAATAAACAGACATGTGCCTGTGTCTTTATAGCAGAATGATATATAATCCTTTGGGTATATACCCAGTAATGGGATTGCTGGGTCAAATGGTATTTCTAGTTCTAGATCCTTGAGGAGTCACCATTCTGTCTTCCACAATAGTTGAACTAATTTACACTCCCACCAACAGTGTAAAAGTGTCCCTATTTCTCCACATCCTCTCCAGCATCTGTTGTTTCCTGATTTTTTAAATGATAACCATTCTAATTGGCATGAGATGGCATCTCATTGTGATTTTGATTTGCATTTCTCAAATGCCAGTGATGATGAGCTTCTTTTCATGTGTGGTAGCTGCATAAATGTCTTCTTTTGAGAAGTGTCTGTTCATATTTTTCACTCACTTTTTGATGGGGTTGTTTGTTTTTTTCTTATAAATGTGTTTAAGTTGTTTGTAGATTCTGGATATTAGCCCTTTGTCAGATGGATAGATTGCAAATTTTTTTCTGCTGTTCTGTAGGTTGCTTGTTCACTCTGATGCTAGTTTCTTTTGCTGTGCAGAAGCTCTTTAGTATACTTAGATCCCATTTGTCAATTTTGACTTTTGTTGCCGTTGCTTTTGCTGTTTTAGTCACGAAGTCCTTGCCCATGCCTATGTCTTGAATGGTATTGCCTCAGTTTTTTTCTAAGGTTTTTATGGTTCTAGGTCTTATGCTGAAGTCTTTAATCTATCTTGAGTTAATTTTTGTATAAGATATAAGGAAGGGATCCCGTTTCAGCTTTCTGCATATGGCTAGCCAGTTTTCCCAACGTGATTTATTAAATAGGAAATCCTTTCCCCATTGCTTGTTTTTGTCAAGTTTGTCAAAGATCACATGGTTGTAGATGTGTGGTGTTATTTCTGAGGCCTCTGTCCTGTTCCATTGGTCTATGTATCTGTTTTGGTATCAGTACCATGCTGTTTTTGTTACTGTGGCCTTGTAGTATAGTTTGGAGTCAGGTAGTGTGATGCCTCCAGCTTTGTTCTTTTTGCTTAGGAATGCCTTGGCTATATGAGCTCTTTTTTGGTTCCATATGAAATTTAAAGTAGTTTTTTCCAATTCTGTGAAGAAAGTCAATGGTAGCTTGATAGGGGTAGCATTGAATCTATAAATTACTTTAGGCAGTATAGCCATTTTCATGATATTAATTCTTCCTATCCATGAGGATGGAATGTTTTACCATTTGTTTGTGTCCTCTCTTATTTCCTTGAGCAGCGACTTATAGTTCTCCTTGAAGAAGTCCTTCACATCCCTTGTAAGTTTTATTCCCAGATATTTTATTCTCTTTGTAGCAATTGTGAATGGAGGTTCACTCATGATTTGGCTCTCTGTTTGTCTGTTATTATTGGTATATAGTAATGTTGTGATTTTTGCCCGTTGATTTTGTATCCTGACACATTGCTGAAGTTGTTTATCAGCTTAAGGAGATTTTGGGCTGAGACAAAGGGGTTTTCTAAATATACAATCATGTCATCTGCAAACAAAGACAATTTGACTTTCTCTTTTTTTAATTGGATGCCTTTTCTTTCTTTCTCTTGCCTAATTGCCCTGGCCAGAACTTCCAATACTATGTTGAATAGAAGTGGTGAGAGAAGGCACCCTTGTCTTGTGCTGGTTTTCAAAGGGAATACTTCCAGGTTTTGCCCGTTCAGTATGATATTGGCTGAGGATTTGTCATAAATAGCTTTTATTATTTTTAGATACATTCCATCAACACCTAGTTTATTGAGTTTTTAGCATGACGGGCTGCTGAGTTTTTTCAAAGGCCTTTTCTGCATCTATTGAGATAATCATGTGGTTTTTGTCATTGGTTCTGTTTATGTGATGAATTACGTTTATTGATTTGTGTATGTTGAACCAGGCTTGCATCCCCAGGATGAAGCCGACATGATCTTGGTGGTTAACCTTTTGATGTGCTGCTGGATTTGGTTTGCCAGTATTTTATTGAGGATTTTCTCATTGATGTTAATCAGGGATATTGGCCTGAAATTTTCTTTTTTTGTTGTGTCTCTGCCAGGTTTTGGTCTCAGGATGATTCTGGCCTCATAAAATGAGTTAGGGAGGATTCTCCTTTTTCCTATTATTTGGAATAGTTTTGGAAGGATGGTATCAGCTCCTCATTGTACCTCTAGTAGAATTCAGCTGTGAATTCGTCTGGTCCTGGACTTTTTTGGTTGGTAGGCTGTTAATTACTGCCTCAATTTCAGACCTTGCTATTAGTCTATTCAAGGATTCAACTTCTGCCTGGTTTGGTCTTGGGAGGGTGTGTTGTGTCCAGGAATTTATCTGTTTATTCCAGATTTTCTAGATTAGTTGCATAGAGGTGTTTATAGTATCCGCCAATGGTAGTTTGTATTTCTGTGGGATCAGTGGTGATATCCCCTTTATCATTTTTTATTGTGTCTATTTGATTCTTCTCTCTTTCTTTCTTTATTAGTCTGGCTAGCAGTCTATCTATTTTGTTTATATTTTCAAAAAACCAGCTCCTGGATTCATTGATTTTTTTTTGAAGGGTTTTTCATGTCTCCATCTCCTTCAGTTCTGCTCTGATATTAGTTATTTCTTATTTTCTGCTACCTTTTGAATTTGTTTGTTCTTGCTGCTCTAGTTCTTTTAATTGTGATATTAGGGTGTCGGTTTTAGATCTTTCCTGCTTTTGTTTGTGGGCATTTAGTGCTATAAATTTCCCTCTACACACTGCTTTAAATGTATCCCAGAGATTCTGGTACATTGTGCCTTTGTTTTCATTGGTTTCAAAAAAGATCTTTATTTTCTGCCTTAACTTTGTTATTTACACAGTAGTCATTCAGGAGCAGGTTGTTCAGTTTCCATGTAGTTGTGTGATTTTGAGTGAGCTTCTTAATCTTGATTTTAATTTGAATGCACTGTGGTCTGAGAGACTGTTCGTTATGATTTCTGTTCTTTTACATTTGCTGAGGAGTGTTTTACTTCCATTTATGTAGTCATTATTAGAATAAGTGTGATGTGGTACTGAGAAGGATGTATATTCTGTTGATTTGAGGTGGAGAGTTCTGCAGATGTCTATTAGGTCCACTTGGTCCAGGGCTGAGTTCAAGTCCTGGATATCCTTGTTAGTTTTCTCTCTCATTAATATGTCTAATATTGAGAGTGGGGTGTTAAAGTCTCCCACTATTATTGTGTGGGAATCTACGTCTCTTAGTAGGTTTCTGAGAACTTGCTTTATGAATCTGGGTGCTCCTGTATTGGGTGCATATATATTTAGGATATTTAGCTCTTCTTGTTGCTTTGATCCCTTTACCATTATGTAATGTCCTTCTTTGTCTCTTGATCTTTGTTGTTTTAAAGTCTGTTTTATCGAAGACTAGGATTGCAACCCCTGCTTTTTTTTGCTTTCCATTTGCTTGGTAAATCTTCCTTCATCCCTTTATTTTGAGCGGATGTGTGTCTTTGCATGTGATATGGGTCTCTTGAACACAGCACACTGCTGGATGTTGACTCTTTATTCAATTTGCCAGTCTTTGTCTTTTAATTGGGACATTTAGCCCATTTACATTTAAGGTTAATACATTTAAGGTTGTTATGTGTGATTTGATCCTGTCATTATGATGGTAGTTGGTTATTTTGCCCATTAGTTGACGCAGCTTCTTCATAGTGTTGATGGTTTTTACAATTTGGTATGTTTTTGCAGTGGCTGGTACTGGTTGCTCCTTTCCATGTTTAGTGCTTCCTTCAGGAGCTCTTGTATGACAGGCCTGGTGATAACAAAATCTCTCAGCATTTGCTTGTCTGTAAAGGATTTTATTTCTCCTTTGCTGATGAAGCTTAGTTTGGCTGGATATGAAATTCTGGGTTGAAAATTTTTTTAAGAATGTTGAATATTAGTCCCCACTCTCTTCTGGCTATAGGGTTTCTGCTGAGAGATCTGCTGTTAGTCTGATGGGCTTCCCGTTGTGGATAACCCAATCATTTTGTCTGGCTGCCCTTAACAGTTTTTCCTTCATTTCAACCTTGGTGAATCTGGAGATTATGTGTCTTGGGATTGCTTTTCTTGAGGAGTATCTTTGTGGTGTTCTCTGTATTTCCTGTATTTGAATGTTGGCCTGCCTTGCTAGGTTAGGGAAGTTCTCCTGGATAATATCCTGAGAGTGTTTTCCAACTTAGTTCCATTCTCCCCTTTACTTTCAGGTACACCAATCAAACGTAGATTTGGTCTTTTCACATAGTCCCATATTTCTTGGAGGCTTTGTTCATTTCTTTTCACTCTTTTTTCTTTAATCTTGTCTTCTTGCTTTATTTCATTGAGTTGATCTTCAGTCTTTGATATCCTTTCTTCTGCTTGATTGATTCGGCTATTGATGCTTGTGTATGTTTCACGAAGTTCTTGTACTGTGTTTTTCAGCTCCAGCAGGTCATTTATGTTCTTCTCTGAACTGGTTATTCTAGTTAGCAATTCATCTAACCTTTTTTCAAGGTTCTTAGCTTCCTTGCATTAGGTTAGAACATGTTCCTTTAGCTCGGAAGAGTTTGTTATTATCCACCTTCTGAAGCCTACTTCTGTCAATTTGTCAAACTCATTCTCCATCAGGTTTTGTTCCCTTGCTGGTGAGGAGTTGTGATCCTTTGGAGGAGACAAGGTGTTCTGGTTTCTGAAATTTTCAGCCTTTTTGTGCTGGTTTTTCCCTATCTTCTGGGATTTATCTACCATTGTTCTTTGAAGTTGGTGTCCTTCTGATGGTGTTTTTGTGTGGATGTCTTTTTGTTGATGTTGATGCTCTTCCTGTTTGTTAGTTTTCCTTCCAGTAGTCAGGCCCCTCTGCTGCAGGTCTGCTAGAGTTTGCTGGAAGTCCATTCCCGACCCTGTTTGCCTGGGTATCACCAGTAGAGGCTGCAGAACAGCAAAGATTGCTGCCTGTTCCTTCCTCTGGAAGCTTTGTCCCAGAGGAGTACCCATCAGATTCTAGCCAGACCTCTCCTGTATGATATGTCTATCGACTCCTATTGGGAGGTATCTCCCAGTCAGGATACATGGGGGTCAGGGGCCCACTTGAGGAGGCAGTCTGGTCCTTATCAGAGCTCAAATGCTGGGCAGGGAAATCAGTTGCTCTCTTCAGAGCTTAAGTCTGCTGAAGCTGTGCCCACAACCGCCCCTTCCCCAGGTGCTCTGTCCCAGGGAGATGGAGGTTTTATCTATAAGTCCCTGACTGGGGCTGCTGCCTTTTCTTTAGAGATGCCCTGCCCAGAGAGGAGATGCAGTCTGGCCACAGTGGGCTTGCTGAGCTTCAGTGGGCTCTGCCCAGTTCAAACTTCCTGGTGGCTTTGTTACAGTGTGAGGGTACAACCGACTACTCAAGCCTTGGCAATGGCAGATGTCCTTCCCAGAACCAAGTTCAATCATTCCAGGTCGAGCTCAGATTGCTTAGCTGACAGCGAGAATTTCAAACCAGTGGATCTTAGCTTGCTGGGCTCCATCGGGGTGGGACTCGCCATTTGGTCACTTTTAAAGTATTTCAGATCATAAATAAATCTTCGATGTAGGAACACTGATAACCTGCTAAAATTCAAAATAAGTAATTCTTGAAATCTATTTTGTTTGACATAAGTATAGCTACTCCTGATCTTTTTTTTTTCTTGAGACAGAGTCTCGCTTTGTTCACCCAGGCTAGAGTGCAATGGTGCAATCTTGGTGCAATCTCAGCTCACTGCAACCTCTGCCTCCCGGGTTCAAGTGATTCTCCTGCCTCAGCCTCCTGGGTAGCTGGAACTATAGACACCCACCACCATGCTCAGCTAATTTTTGTATTTTTATTAGAGACATGGTTTCACCATGTTGGCCAGGGTAGTCTTGATCTCTTGACCTTGTGATCTGCCTGTTTCAGCCTCCCAAAGTGCTAGGATTACTGGTGTGAGCCATAATGCTCAGCCTGTTTGTTTTAATTGGCATGGAATATATTTCTCCATTCCTTTATTTTCAGCCTATGTGTGCCATTTTAGGTGAAGTGTGTTTCTTGTAGGCAACAGGTCGTTGGGTATTGCGTTTTAATCCATTCAGCGACTCTCTGTTTTTTGATTAGAGAGTTTAGTCCATTTACATTCAGTGTTATTATTAATAAGTAAGGACTTATTCCTACCATTTTTTATTTATTTTCTGGTTGCTTTGTGGTCTTCTCTTACTTTTTTCTTTTCTTCCTGTCTCCCTTTTAGTAAAGATGATTTTCTCTTGTGATATGATTTAGTTTCTTACTTTTTATTTTTTGTATATCTATTATATGTGTTTTGGCTTAAGGTTACCATAAGGCCTGAAAATACTATCTTATAACTCATTATTTTAAGCTGATAACAACTCTGTTTGCATAAGTAAACCAACAAACAAGCAAAAAGAAAACTAATGAGGACTCTATGCCTTAACTTTTTCTCCCTGCTTTTTAATATTTTGTTGTTGTCTTTTATATTTTATTGTACTATGTCTTGAAAAGTTGTTGTAGTTATTTTTGATTGGTTCACTGTTTAGTCTTTCTATTTAAGAGTAGTTTACACACCACAATTACAGTGTTACAGTTTTCTGTGTTTTTCTGTCTGACTTAATTAACAGTGAGTTTTGTATCTTCAGATGATTTCTTTTTACTCATTAACACTGTTTTCTTTCTAATTGAAATTTAACATTTCTTGTAGGACAGGTCTTGTATTGATGAAATCCCTCAGCTTTTGTTGGTCTGGCAAAGTATTTCTTCATCTTTAAAGGATATTTTCACCAGGTATATTATTCTAGGGTAAAGTTTTTTGTTTTGTTTTCCTTCAGCACTTTAAATATGTCATGCCACTCTCTCCTGGCCTGTAAGGTTTCCACTGAAAAGTCTGCTGCCAGACATATTGGAGCTCCATTGTATATTATTTGTTTCTTTTCTCTTGATGTTTTTAGGTTCCTTTCTTTGCCCCTGACCTTTGGGAGTTTGACTATTAAATGCCTTAAGCTAGTCTTCTTTGGGTTAAATCTGTTTGGTGTTCTATAACCTTCTTGTACTTGATATTGGTATCTTTCTCTAGGTTTGGGATAGTCTCTGTTATTCTTCCTTTGAATAAACTTTCTATCCCTATCTCTCTCTCTGTTTCTCCTTTAAGGCCAATAACTCTCAGACTTGCTCTTTTGAGCCTATTTTCTAGGTTTTCTAGGTGTGCTTTATTCTTTTGTCTCCTCTGAATATGTATTTTCTCTTTTTTTTTTCTTTTTTTGAGATGAAGTCTTTTTTGACAACATTTCTTTTTTTGAGACTGAGTACAATGGCACATTCTCAGCTCACTGCAACCTCTGCCTACCGGGTTCAATACATTCTTCTGCCTCAGCTTCTTGAGTAGCTGGTACTACAGATGTGCATCACCACACCTGGCTAATTTTTGTATTTTTAGTAGAGACAGGGTTTCACCATGTTGGCCAGGCTGATCTTGAACAACTGACCTCAGGTGATCTGCCTGCCTTGGCCTCCCAGAGCACTGGGATTATAGGTGTGAGGCTACCATGCCTGACCCTCAATATGTATTTTCAAATGTCCTGTCTTGAAGCTCACTAATTCTTTCTTCTGCTTGATCAATTCTGCTATTAAGAGACTCTGATGCATTCTTCAGTATGTCAGTTGCACTTTTCAGCTCCAGAATTTCTGCTTGATTCTTCCTAATTATTTCAGTCTCTTTGTTAAATTTATCTGATAGGATTCTGAATTACTTCTCTGTGTTATCTCAAATTTCTTTGAGTTTCCTCAAAACAGCTATTTTGAATTCTTTGTCTGAAAGGTTACATATCTCTTTTTCTCCAGGATTGGTCCCTGGTGACTCATTTAGTTCATTTGTTGAGATCATGCTTTCCTGGAAGGTCTTGATATTTGTGGATATTTGTTGATATCTGGGTATTCACAAGTTAGGTGTTCATTGTAGTTTTTTTCAATGTGGGCTTGTTTGTATCCATCATTCTTGGGAAGGTTTTCCAGATATTTTAAAGGATTTGGGTGTTGTGATCTAAGCTATATCTGCTTTAGGGGGCACCCCAAGTCCTTCCTGTAATGCTGTGGTTCTTGCAGACTTGTAGAGATATTACCTTGGTCATCTTGGATAAGATCTGAAATAATTCTCTGGGTAGGCAGAGACTCTTATTCTCTTCCCTTAATTGATTAAAAACAGAGTCTCTCTCTCTCTCTCTGTCTCTCTCTCTCTCTCTCTCTCTCTGCTAAGCTGCCTGGAGCTGGGAGAGGGATGACGTAAACACCCCTGTGGTCACCACCAGATCTGAAGCCAACACAGCACTAGGCTTCACCCAAAGCCTGAAGTAATCACTGCCTGGCTACCATCTATGTTCACTCAAGGCTATGGGGCTCTACAATCAGCAGATGGTGAAGCCAGCTAGCTAGGCTCATATTCTTCTTTTCAGAGTGGCAGTTTCCCCTCAGTCCCAGGCAGGTCCAGAGATGCCATCTGGGAACTAGGACCGAGTTGGAAACCTTAGGAATCTACCTGGTGCTCTATTCTACTGCAGCTAAGCTGGCACCAAAGCCACAAGACAAAGCCCTTCCCATTCTTCCCTCCCCATTCCACAACCAGAGAAGTCTCTCCTCATGGCCACCACTGCTGCAAGCCCATGGCACATACTCCCTGGCTATTGTCAATGTTCATTCAAGGCCCAATAGCTCTTTAGTCAGTTTGTGGTGAATGCTGCCAGGCTTGGGACTCTTCCTCCAGGGTAGTGTGCTCCCCTCTGGCCTAGGGTATGTCCAGAAATGCCATCCAGGGGCCACAGTCTAGAATCAGGAACCCCAAGAACCACTTGGTGCTCTGTCCTACTGTGGCTGAGCTGATACATAAGTTGCAAGACAGTGTCCTCTTTACTCTTCCCTCTCCCTTTCTCAAGCAGAAAGAATCTTTCTCATAGCCATTGCATCTGGGAATATTCTGGGTTACACCTCAAGCCAGCACAGTTCTGCGTCTCAACCAAGGCCCACGGCAAGTACTACCTAGCTACACCTGCTGATTATTCAGGGCCCAGGGTCTGTTTAATCAACAGGTGATGAATCCTGGGAAGTCTGGTTTCTTCCCTTCAAGGCAGCATGTTCTGTTCTGGCCCAGTGCATGTCCAGGAGCTAGGGTCTAGAAGGGAGTCTCAGGACTCTGCCTAGTGCCCTATCCTTCTGTGGCTGAGCTGGTATCCAAGCTGCAGGACAAAGTCCTCTTTAATTTTCCCTTTCCTTTTCTCAAGCAGAAGGAAGGAGTCTTTCCTGGAGCTGCAAGCTGTGCTCCCTGGGGTTGGGAGACGGTGGTGCAAAGACTCCCTTGGCCACTGTAGCTGGTGTCTTACTAGATCTTGTGCCCCTCAAGTCCACTGGCTCCAAGCCCAGCACAGCACCAGGATTTACCCAGGAATTGCAGTCATTGTGGCCTAGACTGCCTTTCAGGTTTATTTAGGATCCCAGAGCACTTTAGCCTGTAGTAGTGAGAACTCCATTGGGTAATGGTCCTTTAGCTAGGGCTGAACTAAATGCTCCCTTTGTGGGCTGGCTGAGTTCTGCCCCATATTGCTTTCCACCATGATAAGGCAGCACTGAGTTCCAATGCAATGTTTCACAGTCACTGTGGCCTCCCTCTCCCAAGCACACAGATTATCCCTTTGTGCCACATGGCCACTGCCAGGGGATGGGGAATGGGTACCACCAGAAATTCAAGAGTGTCTTACACTCTTCAGTGCCTCTTTCAGTGATATGAAGTTAAAGCCAGGTACTGTGATTCCTCACCTGATTTTTGGTTCTTATGAAGATGCCTTTTTATGTGGCTAGTTGTTCAATCTGGTGTTCTTGCAGAGAGAACAATTGGTGGAGGCTTCTATTTAACCATCTTGCTCTACCTCCTCCTGCTCCAGGACTACTTGATTCAATGTCTTAAGGACTCTGTTTCTTTCCATTGTTTTCCTCTCCTTAGCATGTCAACTTTGTACTTAGTATAAGGCTCTCCTCATGGTCACCAGATAGCTGCAGCAGCTCCATGTATCACAACTTGACATGATAAATTACAGCACACAGAAAGAAGCTATAATTCTCTTGTGTCTTTTTTAAAAAGTAGAGAAACACTTACCAGAAGTCTTCTAGCAAAATTCTCATGTCTCATTGCTCAGCATAACTATGTCTAAAACAATTACTAGCAAGGGGAATGAGAGAATCATGATTGGTCTCCTAGACCAGTGAGGATGTACCTCTTTGGAGAGACCAATCTCTTCTGATGCACACGGACACGTAGAAACAAGTGGGTACCTGGACAAAAGTAAGATTATTTCAATAAAGGATAAGGAGAAATGGATGTGTAGTAGATGACCAATAGTATCATATATGGTTAGTAAAGTTTCATGCTACACATACTACCCTGCCACACATATTGCCACACATACTATCTAAAAAAATGCCCAGCCAGGCACAGTGGTTCATTCCTATAATCCCAGCACTTTGGGAGGCCAAGGATTCTTGACCCCCCCTTCCTTCTTTATTATGGGTTTTTAGTAAAAGCCCTAAGACATAGCCATATACACTAATGTTTCCTTTCTTTCTTTCTTTCTCTCTCTCTCTCTGTCTTCTTTTTTTGAGACAAGGTCTCACTATGTTTCCCCGATTGGTCTCAAACTCCTTGGCTCATGTGATTTTCCTGGCTCAGCCTCTCAAGTAGCTGGGATTATAGGTGTGCACCACTGCATCTGGCTCAACATTCTTATTCTTATCATTTTCCCTAATAACTAAAGTCTTAGAAGGCTATGTCTCAGGTACAAAGTGATAGTTCAATGAAATGTTATTCAACCACAGAACAAGAGTGACCATCTTCTCAGCCTGAAATAGTGGGATCCTCATTGCTGTTCCACTAATCCAACTCCACAATTTTGGGGTTATTTGCAGAATTCCACATTCTGGTAGCAAATTTTTTATCATTTAGGTTATTTTCAAATACAAACAACAGAATGCCCTAACTCAAATTGTCTTAGACAATGAGAATTTTTGTTAATCAGATAAGAAGGCTGGAAGTAGAGTATTCCAGCAATTAAATGACTCAGAGCTTTTTCTACTTTTCTGTGTTGTCAGTTTCAGCATATTGACTTTCTCTTCAGGCTAGCTTCTCTCTTGGCTACACAAGGTTCATATAACCTGTCCTACATGATAATGTCTAGTGGAAGAAGCTTTGAACAAATATTGGGTAGACAATAAACAATGTTTACTGTAAATGACTAGATAGAAGAGTGCTGATGATTAGAGCTAAGAAAGCCAGATGGTGCACCTGATTGGAAGCAAAAATGGTAGTCAAAAGTGGTAGGAAATTGCATCACTTAGAATGCTTTCAGCTGCAAGTAACGGAAAACCCAGCTGAAAGTGGTAGCTTAAGCAGTAAGGAAATGTACACAACTGGAAGTCTAGAAGTAGAATAGGCCTCAGGTTTGGCTGAGATGCAGTTCAACAAGGTCATGAAGAACCCAAGATAATATCAGGTTTATCCTAAGGTGGTTTCCTCGTGGTCATAGGATAATAGTAACAAATAGAACTACATGGTTTGTTCATACCAGCAGGGGGAAAATGCCATCTCTTCTTATGACTCCTAAAAGTGAGGAAACTTTTTCCTTAGCAATCTTTTTTGCTGTCTCATTGGCCTAAATACTGTCACATACCTGTTCCTAAGTCAGTCAGCCTTTTTCTAAGGGAATGCCATGTGCTACTTAACTTAAGCATGGGTTGCTAGACCAGTTACAGGCAAAGAGGATTTTCTTGATTGAATCAGACTTATCTGAGACTGTCTCAGTTGCTGGGATCAGTTCCTTAAACCATGTGGCAACTGCACAATGTGGGAGAGGTGGAATAGATGTTCAAGAGATGACCTCAGTGTCTGCTATACTAGTAGAAGCCAACATTAGGGAATGAAGGAGACATGGCAAAGTACAGACGTGAAAGAGAGCAGTTCAGAGTGGGGCTTTGGCTGGAATATGCCTTTTTTTTGCATGACATGGCCAGCTTGACCACATGAAAAATAGAGGTTTCAAAAACCAGTATCTAACATCTTTCACCTAATATTTTATCTGTATGTATGATTATCAGTTGTCTTTAATTATAATTCAGTTTCCTTAAGTTCTTTTATAATCACTCCTTAAAAATTAAATTTACTGCCAACATTCTAAAAATGGCAATGTGATATATATATCACATATATATATATCACATATATATGCATATATACATACATGCAAGTGCTAAGTATCTTACAAAATTGAGATTTCTTAATTTAAATTTCTTAATATAAATTGTCAATATTATTTATAGAAAGTTCAGTGTAGGCATAGGTTTACCCTGGTCACTGATAGACTAAACATTTCACATTAATTTCCATTTATAGTCATTTTCAGTCAGACCTGTGACTATTGGGGATGCATATGTGCTATTAAGATCATAGATTTGGGAGCACATGTAGTGATCCTGATATTTCATTTTATTATTTTATTATTTTTACTTTTTTTTTGAGACAGAGTCTTGCTCTGTCACCCAGGCTTAGGTGCAATGGTGCAATCATAGCTCACTATAACCTTAAACTCCTGGGCTCAAGCAGTCTTCCCACCTGGGCCTCCCAGAGTGCTGGGATTACAGATATGAGCCTCCACGCCTGGCTAATTAAAAAAAAATTTTAAATAGAGATGCGATCCTGCTATTTTGCTCAGGCTAGGGAGGTCTTGAACTCCTGACCTCAAGCAATCCTCCCACCTCAGCTTATCAAAGGGTTGGGGTTACAGGTATGAGCCACCAGGCCCAGCTTCATTTTAATCATTTTGGAAAATGTATAGTTTTGTTCTCAAAAGGAATCAAGAACTTCAGTCTGTGGTCCCAGCTACTCAGGAGGCTGAGGCAGGAGGATCACTTGAGCCCAGGAGTTTGTGGCAATAGTGTGCTATAAATGTGCCTGCAAATAGATACCGTCTTCTGGTCTGGGCAACACAGTGAGACCTTGTCTCAAAAAAAAAAAAAAAAAAAAAAATCAAGAAGCTCAAAATGAAAGACTTTTTATTCTAAAAATGTTTTATTTTCATTATCCTATTATCTTTGAAATTATTCTGTGATGACATTTACATTTCAAAATCAAGAAGAGAAGAGCATACGTCTTGAGTGGCACAGGAAGGAGAAACTGTCAAACACTTATATGCTTCTACCATGGTAGTTCTGCCTTTTTGTTTCAGTGTTATTTGAATCTATGATGTTATTCATGAAGGCTTTGGAGTGATTTTTTTCTAAAACACAAATCTGTTCATCTTGCTCCTCTGCTTAAAATCCATCACCTGCCACTCACAGCCCCCAGGTCTGATCCTACATTCCTTTGCCCAGCCACAAGGACCATGATGAGAAACCTCTACTTAATTTCTATTTCCTGCTATGACTCACCTCCCTGCCCTCTGTCTGTATTCCAGCCACATTGATAAACTACTTGCAATTTCCCAAATTCGTCAAGCTCTTTCATGCTCTGTCAGGAGCACCTTTTATCCCTCTTTTCTCCTAATCAGCTCTTTTCTTTAGGATACTCTTCCAGGATTATCTCTCCTGGTTTAGACACCTCTCATATGTATATCCATATCACCCAGGGCTGACATGTTGATATGGTTTTGCTGTGTCCCCACTCATATCTCATCTCAAATTGTAATCCCCATAATTCCCTTGTGTTGAGGGAGGGACCTGGTGGGAAGTGATTGGATCATGGAGGCAGTTTCCCCCATGCTGTTCTCATGATAGTGAGTGAGTTCTCATGAGATCTGATGGTTTTGTAAGTGTTTGACAGTTCTTCCTTCACATGCTCTCTCTCGCCTGCCCCCATGTAAGACATGTCTGCTTCCCTTTCTACCAGGATTGTAAGTTTCCTGAGGCCTCCCCAGCCATGTGGAACTGTGAGTCAATTAAACCTCTTTTCTTTATAAATTACCCAGTCTTGGGCAGTTCTTTATAGCAGTGTGAAAATGGACTAATTTGCATGTCATTGTACTATCCACAGCATACTGTTCGAAGATGTCTATTTACTGATTCTTTTTCATGTCGTTGCCATTGTACCTCCAGAGCTCAATAGGCAACTAAACATTTGTTAGATGAATGAATATAGTTTTTTTCTTACATTTGCTAATAACTACATAGCAATGATTTGTTAAGCAGCTTTTACATTCAGGCACAATAGTAGATGCTTTATATTATTTATCTCATAATTTTAATAGTTGTTATGTGAATAGGAATCACTATCCTCATTTTTACAGATGAGATAATAGGTATAGAGAAGTTCAGTAATTTATCTAAAATTAAGTGACAGAGCTAGGATCAACCCTAAGTCTGTTAGTTTCCAAATCTTTGCTTTTATCCTCCATGTAACACATTATGGAGATCCTCCCTGATACCCTAGGCGAAAAAAGGGACTGGGGATTCTGGCCTGATGGCCTCCAGGATCAATATTCAGTGGGCTCTATTCAGTGTCCAAGGATGGGATGGTGCTAATATCAGTGTTATTCTAGGCAACTATTCAAGGAGTAAGCAATGCTCTAAGATAAGCAGGCACCATTTCCATGGCTATTGTCATTTACCTTCTGAGAAGAATGGTAGGTGGAAGCTGTGGGTATAAGAAACAGGATTCAGTCTTTTAGGAGACAAGATCTGGAGCTAACAGTGCATCAGATGCTCAGCTAGGAAGACTGGGTCTTGGTATAAGTCTCCATCCCATAAAGAATTGGAATACTAAGTAAGGAACTGAGGTTGGAGCACAGTGATAGAAACTTAGCCAACATAGCAGCATTAGGGACTAATATGTGGTCATCCTGAGCTAGTCAAACCCCAAGTCTATGACAACAAGGCTAATTCTAAATTCCACTTACAATATATTGGATCCTCTAGTGTATTCCCTGCCCTGGACCAAGAAATTCAGTAATGATATGTGGGGATAAATGATAGATCCCAGTGATGTCCAGAATTGGAAACAGCCTATCTCCCTGGTGAGTTAGGCAGTGAGTCAAGAGAAAAAAATGTGCTGAGCATCTTCCTAGGTGAGGAATTTATGTCAAACAGTTGCTAAATCAGTATTAGAAAGAGAAAACAGCTTTCTTTATCCTAACTTAATCCTTCCTGAATTTGTAGAAAAGAGTCCTTAATTACATTCTATATTGACATTTACTTTCTTGCCTTATTATATGTAAATGAAAACTAAATAATGTATGTTTAAAAAATCTGATTCTTTCTTTCTCCTACTAAAAATATTTCCCCTTACTAAGAGATCTTTTCTTTCTTAGAAGTAGCATAGAAGATTCAAGTTATTTTCCTTATGTCATAAAGTTTTATTTATGTGTTCTTTTTTGATGTTTTATTTGAAAACTCCTGTACAGAGATAGGATCTTCCTTTACTTCATCATCAGTTAGTTCTTGCTTGGCTCCAAGTTTCTACAGTTCCCTTCCTCCCTCAGCAAAGGTTTCATAGTCCTAACTGTGAGCTGAGCTTATCCTACTATCTAATCCACAACTTGAACAGAAGAGTTTTAGGAGCTGTAGCCCAATTCTATGGGAGTCAGCATCAAGTCACCCATGTTGCCAAGCCAACTCTGAATACCTGTTCAAGTTCTGATGACAAGTCTCTGTCTTATCCTCCAAGACCCATTTGTGCACCTGCTTGTGCTTCAGTTTAGTTAACAGAGTTTCTGCCTTGCTTCTCTGTGGCTGGTGCTGACTCTGTTATTTAAACTTCTGGAATGCTTTCCTCTCAATTTGATATTTTCTTCCATTTGGGGCACCCCACTCTGAGTATCAGAACCCATAGCATCAACTGTGTGAATTTATCGATTGTTATACTCTTTAGGTATCATGCTGCCCTATAATTTCCCCCAGCACCTTGAGTGAGGACTGCCTACCCCATCTCTCCCATCAAGCTCTGAGTGATCCCACCTGGTCTGATGGGTGGCTCTAGTTCTAGGTGCTGGTGCCTCAGAAGAAGCTCCATCATGAAGCAGTTAACCCAGTCCTATATCTAGACTTTATCTTTAGTTAAGGGAGCTTCCTAAACTTCTAGCACTTGATGAAGCAATCCAGAAATTTTGAGGTTAAACATTATTTTAGGGTGGAAATAGTACAAACACAAATAGAATAACAATATCACAATTCACAATTCACATGCTAATTCAAGTAAAGTATTTTAACTTGGAACTCTATGTGGAAGACTTCAGTCACTTCCAAACACTGATATCTTGGGACTTAATGTAATCCTACTCACATATGTTTCACATTATGCAGTGTAAAGGGAAGGGAGAGTAACCATTTCTTCAAATGAGAAACATAACTCAAAAGAATAAATTTCCAAGCACATTAAAATTAATTTACATACTCTTTGGAGACAGAAAGTTTCTTTTCATTTAATTTCAGAACCCTTCAAAAATGAAAGCATAAGGAAAAATATTGTTTCTTGACTGTAAAACAACATGACAAGTCTCCAGCCTCATTTTCTCTGCCTCTGCTATCTTTGCTTTCCACTAGCTGAGTTCAGGATCTCTGCTGGCAGGTGTAGTACTACCACACTCCCCAAACTGGTCCAGTCTGAAGGCCGGATATGCTAAAGAACTCTCAGCACAGGCTGACTCTACCTTCACTAAGCTGAGCATCAAGTCACTACCCTTGGGTTGAAAGAAACAGAGTAATCCTTTGAACAGACACCTAATGTGCCAGGTTCTGAGCCAGGCACTGGGCAAAGGCAGATCCAGATTTTGTGTGGCCTGAAGATTATGTAATCTGGGGGCCCTTGCCAAGAAAAAAAAATACTTAATTGCAGACCAAAGTTGGTATGAAAGTAAATAGAGGAAAAAAATTGTGACAAATTTAAGTTTTCAAAAGCTGACAAATACCACTAAAAATTACAAAATCCAGAAAAATTATATTTTAATTAACATTATCTGGTACATCTCTGTTATATTTTTTCCAGATTTTTGTCTGCATATTCTTTAACCATCTTTTCATATAACAATAATTGTGTGAATTTTTAAATAGAAATAAAAATGGTTGTAAGAATGAGAATGTTAATCCAGCTACTCAGGAGGCTGAGGTGGGAGAATTGCTTGAGCCCAGGAATTCAAGACCAACCTGGGCAGCATAGTGAGGATCTATGTTTAGGGACTGAATGGTCAGAATTACAGGCATACTCTACAGATAGATGTGTGATACCAAAGTCTGGCAATGCCAGCAGCAGAAGGTGATATTGGTGGATAGGTAAAGAAAGAAAAGGGATTTGAAAATGTGAGGGTATCCAAGGCAGATAGCATTTATGTGCACCTCATCATAGTTTCTGAAAACCATTCGCAGAATTGGTGCAAAAAAATTAAGGCAATATTTTTTTCTTTGATTTCTTTCTCTTTTTAAATCAGTGGCACAAGAAACTTTGGCAGTTTTTTTCTCTTGGTAAAAATAAAAATGTCCTTTAGATAATATTCATGTTGATTATAATGAATGATACAAGTGAGTAAAATAGAACTAAATCTGTGTTTAGCATTAGAAAAAGTCCTTAAAAGAGTTCTGGGAAAAGTCCTAAAGATGTGCTCCAAGTTGTAGCTACATACAGTTTTCACAGGCCTCCCACAACTGCTAAGTCTGTAAGTATTGAACCATATGTTTCTCTCAAGTATAAAAATATGAAGTTGTAAGTTTTACTAAGAAAAATTCTGTTTATTGTTATATCTGTTGAGTAGACTCCCTATTGGAAAATTGCATTAGCTAATGCCCTGCGAGTCATACCCACCAATGACATTTTGCTGATTTTTGTTTTTTTATGGTACTTGACTATATTGAAACATCATGGTCTGGAAAATTATACTACTTGTTTGTACATGTGTCTTGAAGGGCTGTGTAGTCATTCTAGCTACAAAATGTTGCAACATGCAACTACAGATGTGCCAGATATCATGAGTTCTTTACAAGATTAAAATGAAAAGAGATGATATGATATTGGACTCAATTTTTATTTTATTTTATTTGTGTTATTTTTTTGAGACGGAGTCCTGCTCTGTTGCCCAGGCTGGAGTATAGTGGCATGCAATCTCAGCTCACTGCAACCTCTACCTTCTGGATTCAAGCCATTCTCCTGCCTCAGTCTCCCAAGTAGCTGGGATTACAGGCTGTGCCACCATACCCGGCTATTTTTTGTATTTTTGGTAGAGATGGGGGTTTCACCATGTTGGCCAGGCTGGTCTTGAACTCCTGAACTCAGGTGATCTGCCTGCCTCAGCCTCGCAAAGTCCTAGGATTACAGGCATGAGCCACCATGCCCGGCCTGGACTCAATTTTACCAGTCAAATTAAGTAGTATTTTGGTTCCATAGTTCAGTAACTATTTGTATTTACTGTAATTTTAATTGATAGAAAGTGGATTACGGTCAGTGCTCAAACTTACATATAATTTTAGACAATGCTGCTCCGTGATGTATGTTTTAAATATATCTTTTTAATGTAATCTGTCTGGAACAGGCAGTGAAAATAAATCACATTTGATTCTTCATAGTTTCAGTGCCCTTAATTAATGCGGCCCTCAAATTTTTTTAAGTCAAAATTACTTTGCTCTAAAATAAAACAAACCCTTCCCCAAAACTGCATATTTCATCTTTTTGTCCAACAGTTTTACCAATAGGTATAAGTAGAGATACTTCTCAGTCTACTTTTCCACTCTACTTGCTTAAGCACACTTTGCTTGTGGTGTAGGACCCTGGCAAAATTACAAAGAAGAAATATTTGTCTTGGATGCCTGTCTCTTCTTTCCTGAAGGCACACTTCCCCACAGGGACCCATCTCCGGGACTTTGTCCTTCTAGATTCTTCCCTTCAGTTCCTAATAGCTCGTTCTGTAAGATCATGAATACCATAATTTCTTTCTCCATTTAAAGTTTAGCTATTCTATGTTTATTTTCTTAGGATCCAAGGATATCTTAGTTTATGTAATTTTTTTAAATGTCAAGGCAGATTTTACTCATAGGAGAGGGTTAGAATCATCATGATCAAGGAATGTAAGAATCCACTAGAAATAGTACCCTTTCCTCATTCATATTGTCTCAATCATTCATCCACTTGACATATTTATTGCGTGCCTATTGTGTGCCAGAAATATTTGAAGCACTTGGAATACATCAAATAACAAAACATAAAATTCCCTGTGTTTGTTTTTCATATGACCTTAATTTTGTGAATTTTTTCTATGTGCTCACATTTGTATGATTTTTATCTCTTGAGAGTATGACTCATTCTTTTTCATTTTGTAAGTTATTACATCAGTGCATGCAATTTGGATTTTTTGCAATCTGTTTCTGCTGATCATGCTTTATGTACATCTGTATTACTTGATGAAACACAATTTAGTTGTGGCCATGTAAGTGGCTAAGTGACATACTTGCTTCTCACAAATATTGAAAAGAAAGTGAGAGGCTGACACTTAAAGGTCACCATTTTAATGGAGGTAAGGATATAGATCAGAATTTAGTGAGAGGCCATGTTCAACACAAATATGGCACTGGCAGTATCATGAACAAATCCTAGACATTAAAATTTCTCCAGGACTCCTGTAGCTTTGGGCTAAAATGGTTACTTAGATGCTGTCTTCAAAACCGCATAGAGCCATTCTCCTAAAGACATTCCATAATGGGACTTTAAAAAAATTCAAATGTTTTACTTTCTGCTTAATTGAATATCACATAAAGAAATAAAATGAAGCCAAGTGTAGTGGCTCACACCTGTAAACCCAGCACTTTCGGAGGCTGAGACAGGAGGATTGCTTGAACCCAGGAGTTTGAGACCAGCCTGGGCAATATAGTGAGACCTTGTCCCTACAAAAGAATTTAAAAATTAGCCAGATGTGGTGGAGGCTGAGGTAAGAGGATTGCTTCAGGCTGGGAGCCAGAGGATTGCTTAAGGCTGGGAGGCAGAGGTTGCAGTGAGCTGTGATTGCACCACTGCACTCCAGCCTGGGATCAGAAAAAAAGAAAAAACAAAAGGAAAGCCTAAATATTTTGAATAAGAAATTTATCTGTGGAAAACACATAAATATTTTTTAAAGGTTTAGCTAAGCTAGGTCAGTGTGTTTAATCTTGTTTGTAATACAAGAAGCTGTGCTACCAAATGTGTACTCTCTTTTTCATAATAAAAATGTATCAATTGTTATTGTGATAATTCTGTCTTAAGATAGTCCTTTAAAAAATATCTTTGTCTTGCTGCAGAATTAGATAAAAACTAGATGTTAAACAAATCAAGTTTCTCCAGATGACCTAATTTAAAACTTGTAAGGCTCCGATTTGGGGACAGAAAATGAATATAATTGTAGTGGTTGTTTTGCTTCAGTTACGTCAAAGAGTGCATGTATTTATAAGATGCCTGATTTTCAGCTAACCAACAACAATAGAATATAGAATATAATAAGGAGAAGCACACAGAGAAATATGATAAACCTTTCATAAAATATGGCACTCTAGGGAAAAAATTATCTGCCAGAGTGTTACATGAGAATTTTATAAATATTAAAGCAGAAAAGTAAATGTATATAATGTAATATTTATGGATTCTTAATTTATAAATGCCAATGTAGTATCCTTTCAAAGTAGTGACTAAAAAAAAAATGACACTACTCTTCTTCAATAATGAATGAGTTCAGCTTTCCACACTGGAGAGAGGGAAAAGCAGTAAATGTGAACTCATGCTAAATAGCCAGCCTAGCTGTGTACAAAAGAAGCAAAGAGGGAGAAGGGAGGAAGGAGGAGTAATTCCTCTGGTGTGAAAAGAACCTGGGAACCAAAAAAGACATTTTCTCTCCTCTGTACCTATGGAACATATTTTCACTAGCCTTGACTAGGAAGAATAAGAATATGTTTAAATATTCTTCTTACGGGTGAGGAAAAAAAACCAACTCAGTGTAATTAAAGAGCAAAACCAATGGAGAAATAGACTTTTAAGAAATATTTTTAAATGTTTGAAGGAGATAGTTTCATTTATTTAACAGTAATTGTCATTTATTGAACTCTTACATGGTAAGTGCAGCCAAGCTCTGTATATATTGTCTCATTTAATCTTTACAGCTTTATGAAGTGGCATGATTATTTTCATGGTCCATATTAAGAAATTAAAGTTTTCAGAGATCAAACCCACCTAAAGCATTAGGATTTACACTGAGGTTTGCTCAGTATGTCCCAAACATAACCTTGGTTCCTCATATAGTTTCAGTACTGAAATTTGAATTCAAGTAATACAATATAATTATATACATAAGTTATGATTTTAAATTTATAAAAATATAATCATCTTAAAATGTCTCAGATTGCTAAATTTTTGTTGAGTAATTGGGCCTAAATTTTGACTTGTTTCTTCACTGTCTTTCCTTATCACAGCAATATCTTTTTCAGAATTTCCCTCTAGAAGTTTCGTGTTCACACACACATATACACACATACCAGCTAGAGATATTCTTTCAAAAGTTCAGAATTTTAAAATCATCTTTGAAGAGTTATCTTTCACATGTTGGTGACTTATATTTTTAATCTATATTATTAACATTATAGAAAGAATAAAGGCATTTTTAGACCCAAATTCTCTTAGGCCCAAATTCTGCTATTAAGTGCAGGCACGTTTCATTATTTTCAAAAGGAATTTCATATGCTGGCTGACCTAAGACATCATTATTTTAGTCTTGGGCTAAAACTTGTCTTTGGCACCCCTTCTATCTTCCTTTGAATGCCCTTCTAACTGCTTCAGAGGTCCTTTCCTGGGACCTTGTTGCTGACCCTGGCTGCTCAAAGCACTGTGGGTGACCGCCAACCCTTCCTTGACTTTCTCCTGCTTGCCCTCATTGATACACTTTTGTTCGTTCACACAACAAATATTTATTGACCATATGTCTCAAGTACAGTGCCAGATGCTAGGTAAACAGTGATGAGGGAAGAGACATGCTCATTGCCCTCATGGAGTTAATGATGTATAGAGGAATTAGGTGCTAGTCCAATGAATAAACATTGTGCAAACAAAAGTAACACCGAAATTGTGAAATGGTGCTGGAGATTTGGTACTGGTATTTGGCTAAGTCAGGGAAATCAGGCAGACCCTTTTTTTTCTTTTAATTTATATAAATTTAAGGGGTACAAGTGCAATTTTGTTACATAGATATATTGCATAGTGGTGAAGTCTGGACTTCTAGTGTCTCCATCACTTGAATAATGGTCATTGTACTCATTAAGTAATTTCCCATCATCCAGCCCCAAACCTGCCCACCCTTATTTAGCTCAGACTTATAAGTGAGAACATGTGGTATTTGTCTGTTTCTGAGTTGTTTCACTTAAGATAATGGCCTCCAGTTCTATCCATATATCTGCAAAAGACATTATTTCATTCTTTTTTATGGCTGAATAGTATTCCATTGTGTATATATACTATACTTTCTTTATCCAGTCATCTACTGATGGACACTTAGGTTGATTCCACATCTTTGCTGTTGCAAATAGTGCTGTAATAAACATATGACTATGGCTATCTTTTAAAAGATTATTTATTTTAAAAATTTCTTTTAGAGACAGAGTCTTCCTCTGTTGCCCAGACTGGAGTGCCATGGTATGATCATGTCTCACTGCAGACTTGAACTACTGGGCTCAAGTAGTCTTCCCACCTTAGACTCCCAAGTAGCTAGGTCTACAGTGTGTACCATGACACCTGGCTAATTTCCTTTAAATATATATTTTTTTAATGTAGAGACAGAGTCTTGCCATATTGTCCAGGCTGGTCCTGAACTCCTGGCCTCAAGTGATTTTCCTGCCTAGCCTCCCAAAGCACTGAGTTTACATGCATGAGCCACTGTGCCTGGCCAGGTATCTTTTTGATATAATTATTTCTTTTTCTTTGAGTAGATACCCAGGAGTGGGATTTCTGGGTCACATGGTAGTTCTGTCTTTAGCTTTTTGAGAAATTCTATCTTTTTAGCATTTGAGAAATCCCATAATGTTTTCCATAGAGGTTGTACTAATTTACATTTTCACTAAGAGTGTATAAACATTTCCTTTGCTACTTCTTAATAAGGAAGTGACACTTGGCTGGAGTTTGAGGATGAATTTACACTGGAAAGGGGAAGAAAGGGCTTTCTGGATTAACTACCCAATTCTTTCTACATTTTCCAGTCCTGAGGGAATATGATGGCTCTGGGTTATCCTTTTATATATTACACACACACACACACACACACACACACACACACACACACACACGTTGACTATGGACTGACTGCTTCTAGATTCTGAATATTAGTTCCCTGTTGAATACATAGTTTGCAAATCTTTTCTCCCATTCTGTAGGCTGTATGTTCACTCTGTTGATTATTTCTTTTGCTGTGTTGAAGCTTTTTAGTTTAATGAAGTTCCATTTGTCTATTTTTGGTTTTGTTGCTTGTGCTTTTGAAGTCTTAGTGATGAATTGTTTGCCTATTCAAATGTCCAGAAGTGTTTTCCCTGGGTTTTCTTCTAGTAGTTTTATAGTTTCACATCTTATGTTTAAGTCTTTAATCCATCTTGAGTTGATTTTTTTAATATGGTGAGAGACACAGATCCAGTTTCATTCTTTTGTATATGCAAGCCAGACTTCTTAATAAGAAAGTGACACTTAGCTGCAGTTTGAAGATGAATTAACACTGAGAAGAGGGGAAGGAAAGGCTTTCTGGGCTAACTACCCAATTCTCTCTGCATTTCCCAGTCCTGAGGGAATGTAATTGCTTATATATATACACACGCACTTAGGTTACCTGTGGACTGATGCTCAGATTAACTGCCCACCTTTGGCTCAGAGAGCTGTGACTGGATGAGGGAGAGCTCTTGGGTCCTGGGCTCTTTAACAAGATCTGAGCAAGTGACAACTTCACTTACTAGAAGTATGGCTGTAATAATTCATTTTGGGGACATGCTGCTGCTTCCAAGAAGCTTTCCTAGTTCCTCCAGGCAAAGTGATTGCTCCCTTCTCTTTTCATCTCTTGTATCTTATACCTGCTTCTACTGATTGTTCACGTCCCGCAGATCATTTCATTTCTATTGTTTACATGACTGTCTGCTTCCCAAGTAGGCTGTATTTCTTGAGAACAGAAAATTTGTCTTATTTACCTCTGTTTTCCTAGAACTGAGCATAGTGACTGTACAGTGCCTAGAGTAAGCACTCAATAAGTGATGCTGAATGAATGAATAAAATGGCAAACTACCACTGGAATACTTCTCGGAAATGAATGAAATAAAGAACATGAGAGTAGGCACTCTATCCCTTCCTTCTCTTTCTCTTCCCAAGTCACCCTACAAATATATGTCCTATTCAGCATTTCTGGTACACATATTTGGCACATGTGACATATGCTATATGGACAGGCAAATGTGATGGCAGATATATAGCAGTCATGGAATGCCCATGCTTAGCAAATACCTACATGGTATTTTACAGCCAGCCTAAGTCCTGGCATTTGGACTGGGATTGAGTATGGAAATACTATAGGAAATAAACAGTGAGATTTTATGGTGCCCAACAGTGGTGCAAATTTGAAGTAAAAATACAGGGGTGGGGAATAGCACTAATTAAACTGAATGGCTCAAAGAGCAATACCCTTTCTCAAACCAATTCTGTAACAGACCCGGTTCTTCAATTTTCTGTTGTTGGCTCAATTCTGACTATGTCGAGATTCCATCCATTTCTGAAGTGGTTCGATTTGGTGAAGGAGGAATACAAAATGATTACTTTGCCTGGTTTTCAGGTCCCACATGTTGTTTGGTTTTTGTTTTGTTTTATTTTGGGTTTTATTTTAAAGAGTCTAAAAGGACTTCATTACACTGGAATCTAACTACCTATTTATTTTCTTTACTGCTTCCATTCTGCCTGAAGTTAGTTACCATAATAACTGTTGTTCTCCAAGCTGTGCATATATTACCCAACTATGCTAGGAAACAGAGAAAGATGTGTTTTCCTCAGAAGACTGCTATTGTTAAACAAAGCAGCAGGTGTCTTGAATCAGACCATGTGGGCTGATTAAAACATTGTGATTCTCCTCTTGACTTTGCCTTTCATTTCTTATACTTCAGCCCCTTCCTCTGATTAGGCCAAGTATGTCCTTGGGAGTTACGTGCTTAGAAGGAAAAACATGTAACACGAAAAATGCCTACTTCTCTGTAATTGAGGATAATAATGTTCAGCTTGGTTTATTAACAGGGTATCCTTCTGGTGAAGAGCAGAATAATCCTTCTATCTCTTTCTTCCAGATTGTACTCTGTCAGTCATAGTCCTCAAAGACCCACATGAGAACCCTTTCCACTAGCTTCTTTTGGTGGCTGGGTGTTTCTCTCAAGGTACAGTGATACACGTAATATGCATTCATTAAACTAAAATGTGTTGAACCAAGCCTCCTCTGGTCTGGGTACTGTACCCAGGACTCGAAGGATCATTGACTGCCAATCACTTTTTGGCACCATACATTTGTGACTTCTGCAAGATAGAAACTAACAGCTGTGCGTAACTGAAAATGTGAGTGCAGGGCACAGAGCTGGAAATAAAAATAAAAAACAACATTCCTAGATTGTTTGGAGCTTCCAAAACAGTTGTGGGGGGTTTGTAGGTAGGCAGGGGAAAGAGTGTAAACAACTGAGAGCAAGAATTATGTGTTAATTCACCTTTGCATACCAAGAACCCTATTTGATGAATTATTAAGAACTATGTCAAAGATGAGGATGAAGATGGTATCTTGACTCTAAGAACTAGTTTTTGCAAAAAGAAATGAAAGGATAATTCAGACATTTAGATATTATGTATCACAAAACTAGATTAAGCTTTAAAATCCTTTGCTCACACAGTGGATTAGAAATTGAGGCTGAGCGAGGTTTAAGGTTTTTTTCAACAGTATTTTCAGCCCATCTGAGAAAGTGATTTGAAAAACTGGTGAAACTGCATCTTCTCTTTGCACTCAAGAATGGAAAGCATCTACTATGTATTCCGCACAAGGTGCTTAATCAACATCGAACCCTCTTCTTTGCCCCAAGGATATACATACCTGGAGATAGATGATGATTTATCCTCAGGAGGGAGGTGTTCAACAGGGTTGAACAGCCTTGCTCAACCATAGAAGCATTGTGTTGCCTCTGAGGCTCAAGTGGAATCAGAATAAGCCAAGACAAGCAAATGTCTTATTTCTCTGAAATTTTATTTTGGCTCTTCCCTACTTAATATAATTACCCCAAGTACTCTAACATCCTACCTTTTACTGTGGGAATGAAAGTGAGATTCCAACAACTTTTGTTCCCGGAGTCTGCTGAAAGTATGTCTTGTGGTTGGAGGCCATAGCAATTCATCCTACCATAAAGTAGTCATTTATGCAATAGGTTACACATTTTGCAAAACAGTTCCAGTATTTTCACAGTTCCTGCCAGGTCTTTCAAATTCTTGAGAGGATGCCTGCTTATCCCAGTGATTTATCTAAAAGTATTTGGTGACTTAGTTTTGAACCTTCTTGTGAATTTACTATTATTTTCCTATTGAGTCTGTCCTCCTCAAAATATAGTTGCAATTCAATTAGATTTTACAAACCTTCATTGAGAGTTTACTGTGTGTCCAATATTGGGATTCAAAGAAGGAAAAGATACATTCCCCTTCTTTAGTGAGGTGTTTCTCAGTTGGACGAGAGAAGGATGTATGCCAAAATCTCCTAGGCAGCAGAAGGGAGGGAGAAATACGTGTATCTTGAAAAAAGTATATTCAATGATAAATTATCTTTTATTTGGAAAACAAAAATATGTTATTTTATAACACAAATTACAGAAAGTAAAGCTTGAACAAAAATTTGTGACTGGTGATATTATGAAGAAGATGCCGAGATTCTCAGAATCAACAGTGTGACTAAGGGTTAAGATACTTATGTTAATCAAAAGAGAGCACAGGTTTTTTTAAAAGCTGAAAAGTACTGCCCTGGCCAGTGGTAGAGTTTAATATATAAAACCAACATAGAATCAGTGTGTTGTAAGTTCAAAAATAGTGTTTATGCAAAGTGTAACAGGAGCACCATAAGACACAGGAACTTTCTGTAGGAAGTTAGGAGGCCATCCCAGAGGTAGAGACATTTTAGTTGCCTCTTGTGGGATGGGCAGAAGTTCTACAAGTGGACAAGGGAGAGATGACCTCCAGGCAGAGAAAATACCATGTCTAAAGACTGAGAGATGTGAAGGAAAAAGCATACTCAAACAGTGTAAGCAGCTATGTGTGCCCGTAACCCAGAATGGGTCAGGTAGAGTTGAAGGAAATTGTAGAAATATTGTAAAAGGCATTGAGGGCATACTAGGAGTTCAGTTTTTATCCCAAAGACCAATGGCTTTCAGTCTTACCTCCTTATCAGAATAATCGATACAGTTTTTAAAAACAGCTTTATTGTGGTATAATTGCATACAATGAACTGTGCATATGTCAAGTGCATAATTTGATGTTGGACACACATATATGCCTATAAAATTATCACCCCAGTCATGATAATAAACATTTCCCTCGCCCCTAAAAGTTTCCTTATGTTCCTTTGTGATTCTTCCCTTTCATTCTTTTTACTCCCCTCATCTTCAGGCAACCACTGATCTTCCTTTTGTCACTATAGATTAGTTTGTATTCATTAGAATTTTATATAAATGGGCTCATATATATTCTTTTTTGTCTGGCTTCCTTCAATCAGCATAATTATCTTGAGATTCATTCATATTGTTGCATATATCAATAGTTTATTCCTTTTATTGATAAGTGATATTTCATTGTATGGATATACCACAATTTGTTTATTCATTCATCTACTGATGAACATTTGGGTTGTTTCCAGTTTTGGGCTATTACAAATAGAGCTGCTATGGACATTCAACTACAAGTCTTTGGATGTATGCTTTCAATATGGTAGCTGTATGTTTAACTTTTTAAGAAACTGCCAAACTGTCTTCCAAAATGGCTGTGACATTTTACATTCCTACCAGCTGCTGAGAGTTCCAGCTGTTCCACATCCTCACCAATTGTTGGCATGTTCAGTTTTTGAATTTTAGACTTTCTAGTAGGTATGGTTTTAATTTGCATTATGGTTTTTAAAAAGTTTTAATTAACACATAATATGCATGTTTATTATGATGTATAATATGATGTTTTAGTACAATATCATATTGAGTACAATATGATGTTTCAATACATGTATACATTGTATAATGGTCAAATCAGGGTACTTAGGATATTCATCACCTCAAACATTTGTCATTTCTTTGTGGTGGGAACATTCAAAATCCTCACTTCTAGCTATTTTGAGATATACAATACCATATTGTTAACTGTAGTCATCCAACTGTGCAGTAGGACACCAGAACTTACTCAGTCTTTCTACCCGTAACTTTGTACTCATTGACCAACCTCTTCCCATTCTCTTCTGTTCACTGCTTCTATGAGATCAACTTTTTAGATTTTATGTATGAGTGAGATTATGTGGTATTTGTCTTTCTGGGTCTGGCTTATTTCACTTAACGTAATGTCCTTCAGAATCATCCATATTGTCATAAATAACAGGATTTCATTTTTTAGGACTAAATAGTATTCCATGGCACTGTGGTTTTAATTTGCATTCCCTAGCGACTAATGATGTTGAAGATCTTTCATGTGCTTGTTTTCTATATTTTTATCTTTTTTTTTTTTTTTTTTTGAAACAGGGCCTCACTCTGTTGCTCAGGCTGAAGTGCAGTGGCATAATCATGGCTCGCTGTAGCCATGACCTCCCAGGCTCAGGTGATCATTAACCTGATAAAGAGTAGTTACAAAATACTACAGCTCAGATGATCCTCTTACCTCAGCCTTCCAGGTAGCTGAGACTATAGGCATGCGCCACCACACCCAGATAATTTTTTGTATTTTTTGTAGATACGGGGTTTCACCATGTTGCCAAGGCTGGTCTCAAACTCCTGGGCTCAAACAACCTGCCTGCCTCAGCCTCCCAAAGTTCCGGGATTATAGACATAAGCCACTGCACCCAGCCTATCTTTATAACTTCTTCAGTGAAACGGCAGTTCAGATCTTTCCATGTTTTATACTGGGTTGTTTGTGTTCTTATTATTGAGTTTCAATAGTTCTTCATGTATTCTGGGTACAATTTCTTTATCTGAGGTGTGATTTCAAATATTTTCTTCCTGTCTGTGGCTTATTTTTTCATTTTCTTAACAGATATTTCAAAAGTTCTTTTTTTTTTTGAAATTCAATTTATCAGTTGTTTCATTTGTGGAGCAACTTGTGTAGGTTATGTCTGTATGTACGTATATATTTATTTATCGGCAGAGTCTCACTCTGTTCCCCAGGCTAGAGTGCAGTGGTGCAATCATAGCTCACTGCAGCCTCAAACTCTTGGGTTCAAGCAGTTCTTCCATCTCAGCCTCCCAAAGTGCTGGGATTACAGGTGTGAGCCACTGCACCTAGCCTGTTTTTATTTTTTAATACTAATGCCTGGGCCTATTCCCTTAAGATCTTCATTCAGTAAGTCTTGAAATAAGCCTGGGTATCTGGGTATTTATAAAACTTCAAAGATGATTTTGATATCAGCTACTGTTGAGAATAATGCATAAAACAATAGAAAGTAGTAGGATTTTGTATTTATTTATTTGAATGTTTATGTATTTATTTAGTTATCTCCTTTTATTTCACCTTATTCCGGAAAGACTCTAAGATAGTTTATAAGGATCCAAGATAGCATAATTTGAAAGTAAATAGAAGAAATAAGAGCAAAGTGGGACTGAAGCTACTAACGAAGCTAAAGATGCGTACTTTAATGATGTATACCTGGACTCTGAGCAGGACACAAATTTGCCTTCAACCTTTCCAACAATTCAGTGTGTATAAGACACAAACAAGCCAACTGCTTAGGAGACATACTAGCACTCAGACTGCATATAAATTTCTCCCAAAGAACCCCTTAAAGAGGGAGGAACAGTATTGTCGACAGCAAAAGTAAGTGTCAAATGGCAGTTTGTTATAACAATGTTCAATATGGGCTGACCTCATTACAATTAGGTGCAATTCAATAAAAGCCATTCTTTCAGGGAGCCAATACAATAAAGAATAGGTATGCGGCTCTCTGCTGATCTAAACTGATGCAAGAGTGTACTTAAGACTATCTGGACTGTAAGAAAGGGTAAATGATCTTCATTTCAGGCAGTGATCCACATTTTCTCTTAAACAAGCTTTTGAAAATATTGGTTGGGGTCTGTGAGGTTGAGCCCAAGATTATGCCCCCTGCTTTTCTATGCTGCTTGTTGAATATATGCTTTACATATTAACGGAGACAGTTGAATTGGGGATTACCATCTCTTTGCAAAGGCTATTGCCTAACAGAGTCATTCCACCTCTGCAATTCTGCCAGGATATCAAGGAAATCTCATAGTTAGGGACAAGAACCATTGGAGGTCCTAAAGCATGAGATTGATGTGACTTATATTTTAGAAAGATGAGTTTGGTAGCAGTGTGAAGAACATATTGAAAGGGGCAGAGAAGTCAGGGAGATGGAAACTATTAAAATAGTCTAGGAAAATGAAAATGGGGGGCCTGCTCTAAAACCATTGTAGTGGAAACTGAGAGGCAGGGATTCAAGAATGATTTAAAGAAGTTAAAGAAGAAATTGAAAATGACTCTAAGATTATTCTAGACTGGCCAACTAGGAAGACTGTTGGCCAACTCACTGCAATTTAGAACAATGGAAGAAGAATGCCAGAAATGATCATGAGTCAAATGACTTTTGACATTTGGAGGTTATGTCTTTGAGTTATTCAAGTGAAAATAGCAGTAGAACATTAAAAATAAATCTCTGAAGCTCGGAAAAAGAGAGGTGGCTGGATATAAAGATTTGAGGACAAATATACACACATAGGTGGTGGGTCAAAATCTTGGGAAGAGTTGAGATTTCCTGGGGAGATTTTGTAGAGAGGGAACAGAAGAGAACTGAAGTGAGAAAACTGATAATAGGGTTTTTAGATATAAGATATTTTCTAAAATATTTTTCATTAAAGGTGAAAGAAAAAAAGGTTCTATCTGCAGCTATTCCTTCATTTTACATTTGCCCCATAATGCTGACCTGATTCCATTGATTCTCCGTCTGATTTTGAATATTTTGTGTCATAAACTTTTGTTATTGGATTTTATGGCCCTGGAAAGATATTTCCATAATTGTTTTGCACTGTGTAATTTCTGACCTACCATTTCCTAGACTTTACTGATCTCATTTAAATTATGCCTGATTTGCTTTCATTTAGCCATGGCATATTTTTATTGAGTAGGAGGTCTTTTAATCAGAGGTTCAATTTTTCCAAGACTTCTAAAATATTTTATATAATCCCTAGAAGATACAGTGACTTACTGTATATTTAACTCTCCATGCCATTATTTCCTAACAATACTCATAAATTTTTTTAAAATCTTATTTTTTGCTGTTTCTTGTGGAGCAAGGCTAACCCATAGGCATTGTGTCCAGAGTCAGCCAATACTCACATTTTTATCAAAGTTTCCAACACTAAAACAAAATGATGAGATTTAAAAATTTTACTCTCTTTCAGAATAACGTTGAACTGAATTGCATTCATTAAATTATATTGCTCTTTTGGCAAAGTTTGATTTATCTCAAAAATATTTTTGCATTGAACCTGGTATTTCTCAAAGACTTCTTATTCAACAGCCATTCATTTGCATGTACAAGTAAAAAAGATTTCTTCCTTAGTGTCTTGTACAAGTATCTTTATGAATTATTTTATTGAAGTATAATATATACAGAAAAGTACAGGATTCATAAGCACTCAGCTTAATAAATTTTTACACAATGGATATATCCATGTACTGTTCACTTAAATGAAGAAATAAGGCACTGCTGGCACCTCAGAAATCCTCCCTTGTGTTTTTCATAGTCACCTTCCCTGCTTTCTAAATGGTAATTGGTCTTCTGACTTCTAATCTCATAAATTAGTTTTGCATGTTTCTGAGCGTCACATAAATGTTATCACACAACATTTACTTCTTGTGTCTGGCTTTTTCATTTAACATAATGCTTATGAGATTCTTGCATATTCTTGCATCTATTATTGGTTTGTTTCTTTTTGTTGCTATATAGTATACCATTGCATGAATATATCTCAATTTATTTTTCCATTATACTGTTGTGGGCATTTGGATTATTTCCAGTTTTCTGGCTATTATAAATAATGCTGCTGTAAATGTCTTTTGGCATACACTTGTACATATTTTATTGAACATATATATAGGAGTGAAATTATGTAAAGAAATGCAATGCTAATGGTTTCTCTAAAGATTCTTTTGGATTTTATACATATATGATCATATCGTCTGTGAGTAATAACAGTTTTATCGTTTTTCTTTCATTCTAATACTTATGACTATTTTATGTTTTTCTTGACTTATTGTAGTGGCTAGGCCATTCAGAAAAATAGTGAATGACAATGGTGACAGTAGGTATCCTTGACTTGATCCCAGTATCAGGAGGAAAACTTTCAAAGTAATGAGACATTTGCTGTAGGTATTTTGTAATAACTCTTCATCGGGTTAATGAAATTTACTTTTATACCTCATTTGTCATGAGGTTGCTGTTTTATTTTATATCATGAGTAATTGTTGAACTTTTTTTTTTTTGAAACTGAGTCTCACTTTGTTGCCTAAGTTGGAGTGCAGTGGCATGATTTCAGCTCACTGCAACCTCTGCTTCCTAGGTTCAAGCGATTCTCCTGCCTCAGCATCCCAAGTAACTGGGACTACAGGCATGCACCACCACATCTGGTTAATTTTTTTGTATTTTTAATAGAGACGGGGTTTCACCACGTTAGCCAGGATGGTCTCTATCTCCTGACCTCGTGATCGGCCCGCTTCAGCCCCACAAAGTGCTGGGATTACAGGCGTGAACCACCATGCCAGGCCTGAACTTTTTTATTGTTGATGCCTTTTCTGCATCTATTGAATTGAGCACATAATTGATATCTTTTATTCTATTAATGTCATGAATTACATTGATTGATTTTCAAATATTAAAGCAATACTGTAGTCCTGGAATAAACCCAATTTGGTTGTAGTATATTATTCTATTATGCATTATTGAATTAAGTTTGCTAATCTTTTGTTTAGGATTTTTGCATCCGTCATAGAAGAGATTGACCTGTGTTTCTTTCTTGTATTGGCCTTGTGAGGTTTTGGTACCAGGTTATGTGGTCTCATTAAACAAGTTGTTTATTAGACCTTTATACACAGAATCTATAAGGAATAATTCAACAAGCAAAAAACAACCCAATTAAAAAGTGAGCAAGTGGCATAAACAAACACTTCTCAAAAGAAGACATACAAGTGGCCAAAAAACATGAAAAAATGCTCAACATCACTTATCATCAGAGAAGTGCAAATCAAAACCACAATGACATGTCATCTTACATCAGTCAGAATGGCTATTTTAGAAAGCCAAAAAGGCAGATGCTGCAGAGAAAAGGGAATGCTTATACACTATTGATGGGAGTGTAAATTAGCTCAGCCACTGTGGAAAGTAGTGTGGAGATTTCTTAAAGAACTTATAACAGAACTACCATTCGACTCAACAATCTCATTACTGGTTGTATCCCCAAAGAAAAATAAATCATTCTACAAAAAAGACACATGCATTCATATCTTCTTTGCAGCACTGTTCACCATAGCAAAGACATGGAATCAAGTCAGGTACCCATCAACAGTGGACTAGATAAAGAAAATTTGGTACATATACACCATGGAATACTATACAGCCGTTAAAAATACAAAAAGTAAGTCCTGTGCAGCAACGTGGATGTAACTAGAAGCCATTATCCCAAGTGAATTAATTCAGGAAAAGAAAAGTAAATATATGTTATCACTTATAAGTGGAAGCTAAACATTGGGCGTACAAGGACATGAAGACAGAAACAATAGACATCAGAGGCTCCAAAAGAAGGCAGGGGGAATGAGGGGCAAAGAAAAACTACCTATCAGGAATTACGCTCACTACCTGGGTGACAGGATCAATTGTTCCCCAAACCTTAGTATCATGCAATGTAACCATTAACCCAGACCTGCATATGTACTCCCTGAATCTAAAATAAAAGTTGAAATTAAGAAAAAAACAAATTGGCAAGTTTCCACTTTTAGTCCATTCTCTTGAAGAGTTTGTGTAGGACTAGTGTTATTTATTCTTTAATTGTTTAGTAGAATTCACTGGCAAAGTCATTTGGGCCTAGAGGTTTTGTGTATGCTAGAGAAAGGTTTTAAGTTATAGATTAAATGTTTAAATAGATATAAGACTATTTGTATTTTCTATTTTTTTGTGTGTCTGCTTAAGTTTTATATTGTTAGGAATTTATCAATTTATTAAAATTTCAAATCAATTAACATAAAGGTGTTTATAATATCTTACCTTTTTAATGTCCATAGAGTATATAGTGATATCTCCTTTTTATTCTAGATGTTAGAGATTCATGCCTTCATTTCTATTTTTTTCTTGATCACTATCACCACTGGTAAGTCAATTTTATTAGCTTAGCAATTCTCAGGGCTCTCTACACGTTTGAAAATTATTGAGAACCCTAGAGATATTTTGATCAATATTTATGTTACAGGTTTAAAAAATGAAAATTTTTAAATACTTATTTTTTAATTTACTTAAAACTCATTATACCTTAGCATAACATATTTTATGTGATTTTTTTAACATAATAAAGACAATAGAGATAAAATGTTTATCTCTAATGAAAAGAAATTGAGAAGAAGAGTGACATTGCTTTACATTTTAAATCTCTTTTAACGTCAGGCTTAATAGAAGACAATTGGAGTCTGTCTCTTACCTATTTTTGCTGTCAATATGTTGCAATATTCTCTGTCATGCAGCCACTGGAAAACTCTGTTGCATACTTGTGGGAGAATAAGGATGAAAATGAACGTATTATTCTTGTTATAAAAATAATTTTGACCCTGTGGACTTCTTGAAAGGACCTCAGAGACATCCAAAAGTCCTCAAACCACACTTTGAGAACCACTGTATTAGTCTTCATAAAGAAGCAACTTTTGGTTTTGATTCTCACCACTATAACTTTGTTTTTTTATTTCATTGTAGCTTGTTAAGTTCTGTGATTTACTATTTCTTTCCTTCTGTTAAATTTAACAAAATGAAATTGGTGTTTTTATAGGTTAAAAAATAGTTAAATACAGATAGTTTCATATGCTTCACTTTAACACTTCTTTTAGATTTAATTTGGTACTCTTTTCATGACTTCTTCAAATAATTTTCACCTTCTTTTTGAATGTATTCATTTAAGGATACAAATGTTCCTTTGAGCACAAGTTAAGTTGCACTCCAGTTTGAATATGTTGCATTTTCCTAATATGAAACAAAATATTATTTTCAGATGAGATTGGGCACATTCAGGGTGGTATGGTGGTAGACTAAAATATTATTTTCAGTTCAAAAAGTTTTCAGTATTTGTTGAAGCTTTCTTCTTAGAACCACAGGCTATCTATAAGTATATATGTAATTTCCAATGACTTAACAATTTTTAAATTATCCTTTATTATTGATTTCTAGCTTAATTCCACTATAGTTTGAGCACATTCTTTGTATAATTTCAGTCACTTGAAATGTTCAGATTCACATATGGCATTTGTCTTAGGGGCCTCTACCTGCTTAATGCTCCCAAAGGGAATGAGCCATGTTGAATAATGCAAGGAATGATTGAAGGAAATAGTGACTCTGAACTTGGAGAAAAACTAAGAGAAACTTAGAGAAAACTAACATAATTCTGTGTATCTCTCACACAGAATTAGTTACCAGCAATGTATTCATCTTTTCCTTATCAACCTTGAAATATGAATTATAATAAACCTACCGTTGTGACCCTACAATGTAGCCATTTCATGAAAGTTTCATGAAAAATTTTAAAGAAGTATTTCATGGAATCAGAAACTCAGAGTAGTTACCAAACTTAGAGTAGTTCTTGCTTGTTGAATTATTCCTTATAGATTCCGTATATAGAGGTCTAATAGACAACTTGTTTAATGAGACCACATAAGTTGGTACCAAAACCTCACAAGGCCAGTATAAAAAAGAAACACAGGCCAATCTCTTCTATGGACCAGAATATGGTCCATTTTGGTCAAGGTTCTATGTGCCCTTAAACAAACTAGTTATATTTCTAAATCTGTCAAATATTTTAGCTGCTACTTTAACCCCATATAAACTACACTTTACATTACCCTTGTCATGTGATCAGTGCAGTAGATGCACCTCACATATTTTTATGTTACTGAAATTTCCTTCCCACAGAATTTTCATGATTCTGAGCTTCCTTTTCTCAGTGAGATTGTCCCATTATTACTATTTCTGTTCTGTTTCCTACATAATGCTGTATGTCCCTGTGTGTTCTTATCCCTCACACAGAATTAATAATCCACTGGCAATGTATTCATTTTTTTCCCCATCAACCTTTAGCTATAAATTATAACAAAGCCTACAGTTGTGCCCCAACAGTACAAAGTAGCCATTTTGTGAGAATTTCATGAAAAATTTTCAAGAAGCATTTTATGAAATCAGGAACTCAGAGTAGTTGTCAAACTCAGAGTAGTTCTGCCAAGAACTCTTTTGAAATTGAAAAGCTTCTGCTTGTCCCATCCCCAGAGATTCTGATTCAGTTGGCATGGAGTGACCAATATCCAAGTCATTGAAGACTTTATATTTTTAAGATATCAATTATCCCCAAATTCATCTACAGATTCAATGCGACCTCTATCAAAATTTCAGCAGATTTTTTTAAAGTTGACAGGTTGACTCTAAAACTCATGAAAATGTAGACAGCCTAGGCTAGCCAAAACAATTTGGAAAAAAAAAAAGGAACAAAAGTAGAACACTTATACTGTCTGATTTAAAGACTTAAAGATAGTGGCATAAAAATAGTCAAATAGTTCAATGGTATAAAATAGCGACTTCAGAAATAGGCCTACATATGTATGATCCATTGATTTTTAACAAAAGTGCAAAGTCAATTCAGGAAAAAAGCATAGTTGTTTTCAACAAAAGGTAGTCGAAAATGGGGCATTTATATGCAAAGAAATGAACTTTGGTCCATATCTTCTACCATAAATAAAATCAACTCAAAATTGATCATAGACCTTTAAAATATACTTTTAAAACATATCTTAAATAAAACTGTATATGTATGTAATATATATATACAAATAGGGATGAGACTCACTGATTTAGCTGCTGGCTTTTCACATCTCTGTGAGCAAAGAATGCAAATCTTTTGGGATAGCTGGGAACTGCTTTAGCAGAACTGCCTGCTCTGTGTTCTGCCTCCACTTATCCATTACAATGATATTTCTTGATTTCCTAAAATGCATCTGTGGTTGGTGCTAGGCTACTGCTCTAAACAAGATGGACAACTTTTGAGGCTCCCTGGAGCTATGGATGGTTGGAGGTGCTATCCCTACCTATAGTAGTTCTGCCCAAATATTTGATAGGAAGCCTGGCCCTGATGTGCCTGAGAGATGGCTCTTCACGCAGCTCATTCATGGTAAAACGTTTCTGCTAGGCAAAGCACAAGGATGCCTGTACCCTTCCTACAACCGAAGAGTTAATGTCATAAGGAGTTTCCCACACATATGAACAAACACATATGCCCCTGAATTGAGCCAAAATTGTTAACCAGGCAGTACACTAACCCTGTCAGCACCACATGCCTTAGCTGTAGTTCCTGGTCTAAGACTTGATCTAGAATAATTGTGGAGTTTCTGGAAAGGATTGAATCCATTTCTTTGGGACAATGTTGCATAGAAGCCAGAGGCATGTGACCTGGCCACACAAAAGGCCTAGTGCATCTAGCTAGAGGGGTAAGCAGACACTCGCCTAATCCATTTACCAAGCCCTCAAGACCCTGATTCATTTCATACCCCACGACCTTACAACAGTGAAGGACTACTCTCTGCCCTGCCTGTGGCTGGTTTGCTTGCTGACAGGACACTCCACATAAGCCAGCACACATTCCTCATCAAGAAAGTCAAGGTTGTAAAGAGGCATTTCCTAGAGCCTGTCAGTGTGTAGTGTTCATGGCTTTTTTCACATTCCAATCCATTTATATTTAATCTGCATTTTTAAACTACTTACCGTATCTACTCTTTGCCTGGTGTTTGACAATTCAAAAATCACATAAGTCTGAAAACCTTAAATACAGTTAGAAACTCAGTTGACATCTTGGTCTTCCAGGATCATTCCATGTAGTTTCTCCGAGACCTATGCAGAGATATACCTGCTGCCCCTCTGGAGGGCAGACCATGCTCACATGTTCAGCATCAGAGGTCATCAGGGTATCACTTGAAGGATCACAGGCCAGCCCTTCACTGGTCTTGCAAACCCTATTATTCAAGTTACACATTTTATACTTTTTAGAGGAAAATACTTTTCCTGTTATTTTTCTATTATAGAGGGGATAGGATTGCTGCTTATTACGTGGAGCCAGAGATTAAATACTTTTCAGGGTGACTGCTTAATGGCTATGAGGTTTTCTTTTGGGGTGATGAAAATGTTTTGAGACTAGAGAGAGGTGATAGTTGTAAAACATTGTGAATGTATTCAAAGCCACTGAATTGTGTACTTCAAAGTAATTAATTTTATCTTATGTGACTTTTACCTCAATAAAAGGTAATAACAATAATTATCAAGGAACAATAATTATCAATTGTAGAATTCCTCTCACAAGAAAAGTCCAGGAATTTTAGTCATCACTAAGGTCAGAGGATTCCTTAGAGATCTGGCCATCTGTGACCCTCCCCCGCCACACCACCACCCTATGCCATTTGAAGCCAGCTGGATTTAATCTACCACTTAAAGATTCTATTTTTAAAAACAACTTCTAACAGCAATTTTTTGGCACAAAGAAATAGCCATAATGGAAGAAAATGAAAATAACTCCTGACTAATCTCTGAATATATCCTTTTTAGGTATATTTTTCTACATAATTTCATTAATCAAAACACTTTTCTCGTGCTACATTTCAGAATATATTAGAAGAATTTTGTTTTCATGAAGTTTTAGTCATACTAAATTAACAACATGTGCATTTTGGATGAATTTCATGAGTTATATTATTCTTACTGCAAATGAATTCATTTATTCCATCAACAATTTTTTTTTTTGAGACAGTCTTACTCTGTTGCCCAGGCTGGAATGCAGTGGCATAATCTCAGCTCACTGCAACCTCTGCCTTTCAAGTTCAAGCAATTCTCATGCCTCAGCCTCCCAAGTATCTGGCATTACAGGTGTGTGCCACCACGCCCAGCTAATTTTTCATACTTTTACTAAAGATGGGGTTTTACTTTGTTGGCCAGGCTGGTCTCAAACTCCTGGCCTCAGTGATCCACCTGCCCCGGCCACCCAAAGTGCTGAGATCACAGGCATAAGCCATCGTGCCCAGCCCATCAGCAAATATTTTTAGTACTTTCTTTGTGTCAGTCAGGGTATTGGGTGCTAGGAATACTGAGAACAATAAGGCATACCCCCCCAACTCAAATACTTATGGTCTTGATAATCACATTAAATATATAGATGATCATGTTTCAAAAGAGAGCTGTATCAGAAGAGGAAGGTGAGCTTCAAGATATCAAGACTCTGTTTGTCATGGTCACTGCTATATCCCCAACATACTCAACAGGTCTGGTCTACTGGAGAAACTCAGGAAATATTTTTTTATAAATGTATAAAGCTTTCCACAATTATATACCACCTTTATTGTTTTATATAGTATTAAGAGGTGGGGTGGGGGCCAGGTGCAATAGCTCATGCCTATAATCCCAGCACTTTGGGAGGCTGAGGTGGGTGGATCACAGGGTCAGGAGATTGAGACCATCCTGGACAACATGGTGAAACCCATCTCTACTAAGATACAAAAAATTAGCCAGGTGTGGTGGCGTGCGCCTGTAGTCCCAGCTACTCCAGAGGCTGAGGCAAGAGAATCACTTGAACCTGGGAGGCGGAGGTTGCAGTGAGCTGAAATTATGCCACTGCACTCCATCCTGGTGACAGAGCAAGACTCTGTCTCAAAAAAAAAAAAAAAAAAAGAGAGAGAGAGAGAGAGGTAGGGTGGGGCCCTTAAGAAGTGATTGGATCATGAAGGCTCTGCCCTCATAAATGGCTTAATGTATTCATAGATTAATATGTTATGTGAAAGGGGAACTGGTGGCTTTATAAGAAGAGAAAAAGAAATCTGAGGTAGCATGTTAGCACACTCAGCTCCCTCACCGGATGATAACCTCCTTCGCCTTAGGACCCTTCAGAGATTTTCCACCAGCAAGAAGGCTCTCACTGGATATGACCTTTCCACCTGGGATTTTTCAACCTCCAGAATTATAAGGAATTAACATATTTCTATAAATTACCCAGTTTCAGGTATTCTGTTATAGGCAACAAAAAATTGGACTGAAGACCATACATCATCCTGCATTGACTCAAACCAAAAATGCCCAGTTTATTGGCATAATCTGAAAGGGGTAATGAGTACATTTTTTTCTTACCCTCCTCAGTGTACCAATGTCATTTCATGTCAGATTTTCAGATCGTCTGATTTTAATTCATTTAGCTTGCTCACATAATGATCAAAGGGCCACAGAAAAACCCTTATAGAAAAAGGCATCCATCCTCCTCTGCAGCCTCCTTGGTCCCCTCAGTCACCAACTCCTCTCTTTTCCCCAATGATTCAGACTCCCACATTAACCTCGTCTCTCTGCTTGACCACTTGGACTTAGTGGTCTGGCTTGGGGCTATTTGCACTGATTTGGGCCATAATGCCCTGATTCAAGGCAACTTTCAGTATCTCAATCTTGTCCTGAACCTTGGCTAGAAGGAGATGGCAATCTTGCATCTCTTTCTGAGTTCTCAGAATTTCTCTCTAGAGAACTCTGACTAATACAACATCTTTTCCAGGATTCCTAAAACAGGCTGAACCAAGTGTTCAGACAGGGGCAATGATCCTCCCCAGTCATTACCTCATCCACTCATTCTACCTTGTCCTAGTAGGATGATACTAGTAAAAGGAAGAATATCAGGCTTGTGGTTTGTCCATTTTGTGTTGCTATACAGGATGCCACAGATTAGATAATTTATTTAAAAATTTTATTTCTCATAGTTCTGAAGGCTAGGAAGTCCAATATCAAAGTACTGGCATCTTGCAAGGGCCTTCTTGCTGTGTCATCCCATGGCAGGAGGCAGAAGGGCAAGAGAGTATGAAAGAGCAAGAGAGGAAGGGAACCAAATTCATCCTTTTATCAGAAACCCACTCTGAGATAGCAGTATTAATTGATTCATGAAGGCAGAGCCCTCATTACCTAATCACCTCTTAAAGGTCCCACCTCTCAACACTGTTATATTTAGGATTAAGTGTGCAACACTTGAACTTTGGGAAGGGGGGAACATTCAAGCCATAACATGGTTCATTCTCCCTTGAGGGAGAAGAGGGAGCCTTCACCTTCCACCGCAAGCCAAGTGAGCAGGGGAGAGCAGGAGAGCCCAGTAGTAAACCCAGTAATAACAGAATATGGGATGTACCACTGAGTGGATGGGTGGTGGCTGTGGAAGAGGTGGAACTGGGGTAGCATCTTCTGTGTTGGACCTTCTTGAAGTGGGCAGGCCTTGCCTCTGAAGAACTCATACATGTGCCCCACAAGGAAGACAGAATTTGGGGACTGTCAAACAAAGGGCATCCTTAGACCCACAGTGTTAGCCAGAGAGAAGTGACAATCCACCAAGCATGGAAGAGATCCTTGTCCTAGTCCTTTGCCCTTCTCCTACCTGATGCTGGAGAGTTCAGCTTTGGAAAAGGTGAAAAGGAAAGATGTCAAAGAAACAGATTATCTAATAATCAGGGTCCCAGGTCTGTTCTACCCTAGGAGGAAGGGAAATGAGATTTAAGTTGAGGATGAGATTAAAGTCTTTAATTATAATGAGTTTTAATAGCCAAAATGAGGAGTTATGGAATCTGAAAGTTAGGAATCTAATTTTCCTAGAACTTCTAGAAGTTGTTAGAGGCAGGAAGGGGAATATTCCACAGATTTCATGTTGAAAGGTAGAACTGGAGAAAAAGAACTCTTTTTCATCTTTAAATACTCTGTTATAGATGCAATCAAGCCCTCCTGGAACAGAGTTGTAGCAATTGATATGTAACAATAGATATCAACATCAACTCTGACTGGCATATTAAGCTGTCAAGCAAGGCTACCTTCATGGGTGCAGTCTCATAAGGACTCATGCTCGGATGGGGGCTTCATGCTTGGGATTTAATGTTCTGTTGTCACCACCTTAAAGTTCTTAATATTTTATCTTCAAATTTCTGTTTGGTAAGTGAAGTCTGATAAGACAACGGAGCATGTACCTGGAGCTTGCAGCCTGGGCTCATGCACAGTCCTGCCTCCCACTACCTTCCCAATCAGCTTTTCCACTGCCCACTCCCCTATTCCCTGATGCCCAGAGACCCATCTAGCCTCCCTCTTACTGTCCCCCACCCAGTGACAGCTATCACCCATCACCCCCTGGGTGTAGGCATGGGGAGGGTTGGGAACAGTTGGGCATGGGCAATGCCATCTCCATCCTGTACTGACAGTGCCACAGTATATTAGGGAAGAACTTGGCTGAATGAGCCTCTAGCCTACCTCTCATCCAGGTATCTGGTACATCTAGAGATTCTCCTGTCCATTGTGAGTTGTGGCAGCAGGCCAGTGAGAAGAAGAAATGCTTGACTTAAATTTCTCACCTTGACTGTGGGCAAAGCATTGGGTTAGTGGTTGGTGGGAGGGGGAACCCAGTAGTTGCTGTATGGTGTTGGGGCAGGACCCCCTGGCTGCTTGAGAAGATCTCCATTCATACCAAGCCTGCAGGAACATAACATTAAATGGCAAATTTAAAATACCACGACAGATTGAGAGAGAGAAAGTGGAAGAAAGGAAAAAGATTTATATGTTAGTTCCTTTAACAATACATGTTTCCTGCTTCCTGAACAAAGAGCCCCACAGCCCCACATTGTTGTTTTGTACCAAGCCCGGCAATTGTGTAGCTGGTCCTGTGCTCAAGCTCCCTTTCCCCAGGGAAGGATTGATTTCCTAATATGGAGTGTCCTCTACCTGACTCCCAGTACCTGAAGCTGTGTAAAGGCTTTCAATGCCAGCTTACCGCCTCCATACAGAGGCAGATACAGATTTCATGGACCTGAACCTCATATAATTTAGGGGGCACTCCTTTAAAAAAATTACAAATACAAAATTGCTATGTCCCCTCACAGGACCTTAGAAAGGGCCTGTGCAAGTGAGGGGTCCTAAAGCTTATGCCTTATGAGCTTCATGGTAACTCCACCCCTGCCTTCCCAGCATGCCTTTTATTTACTCCTGGGTCCACTTTAAGAATCTGGAGGTTGGGAGAGAGATCCAAGATGGCCGATTAGCAGCAGCTCAGGATTGTAGCTCCCAGTGAAAGCGCAGAGAGCGAGTGGACGCCGCAATTTCAGACAAATTTCTGTTGCCCACAAACTGGGAGATACCCAGTGGAGGAGCCACACGGGTCGCCAGTGCAACTCTTTTGGCCGGCGCGGCTGTTTTGCCAGCACCCCAGTGCAGTGCTTCTCAGTGCGGAGTATACGGGACTGGGCGCCCTTTGAGTCAGGCTAGGCTGGTCCCATCCCCACAAGGAGAACAGCAATTGGGAGCGCTGAGGACTGAGAGTTTCACAGTAAGCACAGCTGAACCCAGGAAGGCCTAGCTCTGTGGGAAAGGGGCGTCTGCCGAAGGAAAACTAAGAAACAGGAAAAACTTCATCACCAACAAGCCGGACGTCCACTCAGACCCAATCTGAAAGTCGGCAATTACAAAGACGACAGGTGGGTAAATCCACAAAAATGGGAAGAAACCAGTGCAAAAAGGCTGAGAACAC
>CAUYLG010009279.1:0-26556 GCA_963573385.1 Cacajao melanocephalus
TTTATGGCTGCATAGTATTTCGTGGTGCATATGTACTACACTTTCTTTGTCTAATCTATCATTGATGGGCATTTGGGTTGGTTCCAGGTCTTTGCTATTGTACACAGGACTGTAATGAACATACGTGTGCATGTGTCTTTATAATAGAACAATTTGTAATTCTTTGGAGATATGCCCAGTAATGGGATTGCTGGGTAAAATGGAATTTCTGTTTCTAGATCCTTGAGAAGTCACCACACTGTCTTCCACAATGGAAGAACTAATTTACACTGCCACCAACTGTGTAAGAGTGTTCCTATTTCTCCACATCCTCTCCAGCATCTGTCATCTCCAGATTTTTTAACAATCACCATTCTAACTGGCATGAGATGATATCTCAATGTGGTTTTGGTTTGCATTTCTCTAATGACCAGTAATGATGAGCATTTTTTCATATGTTTTTTGGCCTCCTATATGTCTTCTTTTGAAAAGTGTCTGTTCATATCCTTCACCCACTTTTGAATGGGTTTTTTTTTCTTGTATACCTGTTTTTGTTCTTTGTAGATTCTGTATAGCAGTCTTTGTCAGACAAGTAGATTGCAAAAAAATTTTTCCATTCTGTTGGTTGCCGATTTGCTCTAATGAGGGTTTCCTTTGCTGTGCTGAAGCTCTGCAACTGGCTAGCGATGTGCAGAAAGCAGAAGCTGGACCCCTACCTGTCACTTTACACTAAAATTAACTCCAGATGGATTAAAGATTTAAACATAAAACCTAATACTATAAAAACACTAGAAGAAAACATAGGCAAAACCATCCAGGACATAAGCATAAGCAAGGACTTCATAACTAAAACACCAAAAGCAATGGCAATAAAAGCCAAGATAGACAAATGGGATCAAATTAAAATTCAGAGCTTCTGTACAGTAAAGGAAACCATCATTAGAGCAAATCAGCAACCAATGGAATGGGAAAAATTTTTTGCAATCTACCCATCTGGCAAAGGGCTAATATCCAGAATCTACAAAGAACTAAAACAGGTATACAAGAAAAAACAAACAACCCCATTCAAAAGTGGGTGAAGGATATGAACAGAGACTTTTCAAAAGAAGACATACAGGAGGCCAACAAACATATGAAAAAATGCTCATCATCCCTGATTATTAGAGAAATGCAAATCAAAATCACACTGAGATACCATCTCATGCCAGTTAGAATGGTGATCGTTAAAAAATCTGGAGATGACAGATGCTGGAGAGGATGTGGAGAAATAGGAACACTCTTACACAGTTGGTGGCAGTGTAAATTAGTTCTTCCATTGTGGAAGACAGTGTGGTGATTTCTCAAGGATCTAGAAACAGAAATTCCATTTTACCCAGCAATCCCATTACTGGGCATATACCCAAAGAACTAGATATTATTCTACTATAAAGACATAGGCACATGTATGTTCATTGCAGTCCTGTGTGCAATAGCAAAGACCTGGAACCAACCCAAATGCCCATCAATGATAGACTGGACAAAGAAAATGTGGCACATATATACCATGGAATACTATGCAGCCATAAAAAATGATGAGTTCGTGTCCTTTGTAGGGACTTTAATGAATCTGGAAACCGTTATTTTCAGCAAACTGACACATGAACAGAAAGCCAAATATTGTATGTTCTTGCTCATATGTGGGTGTTGAACAATGAGAACATATGGACTCGGAGAGGAGCATCATACACTGGGGACAGTTGGGGGAGGGTAGGGGAGAAACAGCAAGTGGTGAGTAGAGAGGAGAGAGTGGGGAGAGATAACATGGGGAGAAATGCCAGATATAGTATGCACCAAAGTAAAATAAATAAATTAAAAATCAAAATAACAATAATTTTGAAAAAATGGCATGGAATTCTAACTGCCATGAGACAGTATTTCAACATGGTTTTGATTTGCATTTCACTAATGACTGGTGGTGATGAGCTATTTTTATTTGTTTGTTGGCTGCATAAATACCTTCTTTTGAAAAGTATCTGTTCATATCCTTCACTCACTTTTTGATGGGGTTGTTTCTTTCTTGTAAATTTGTTTAAGTTCTTTTGTTTACAATAGCAAAATCTTGGAACCAACCCAAATGTCCATCAATGATAGGCTGGATAAAGAAAATGTAGCACATATACACTGTGGAATACTACAGAGCCATAAAAAAGATGTGTTAATGTCCTTTGCCCCCAGTGTGTGATACTCCTCTCCGAGTCCATGTGTTCTCATTGTTCAACACCCACCTATGAAGCTAGAAACCATCATTCTCAGCAAACTGACAGAAGAACAGAAAACCAAACCATCATTCTCAGCAAACTGACAGAAGAACAGAAAACCAAACCACACATGTTCTCACTCATAAGTAGGTATTGAACAATGAAAACACATGGACACAGGAACGAGAATATCACACACTGGTTTCTGTCAGTGGATGGCGGAGCTAGAGGAGGGATAATGTTAAGAGAAATAACTAATGTAGATGAAGGGGGATTGATGCAGCAAACCACCATAGCATATGTACACCTATGTAACAAACCTGCATGATCTGCACATATACCTCAGAGCTTAAAGTATAATAAAAAATATAAAAATAAAATAAAATAAAATAAATGACCTGGGAGAGGAATGGCAAAGGTCTACCATTTTTGACATACGTACAAATAATAGGCCAAGATGACATTCTATATCACTTTTTTTTTCACACTGCTATAAAAAACTGCCTGAGTAATTTATAAAGAAAATGGGCTTAACTGACACACAATTCTATAGGTAGTGGAGAAGGCATGCCAGGGTATGCCTCAGAAAACTTACAATCACGATGAAAGGTAAAGGAGAAGAAGCATGTATTCACTCAATAGCAGGAGAGAGAAAACAAAGGGAGAAATGCCACAACCAATTCACTATCACAAGAATAGCAAGGGGGAAATTTGTTCTCATGATTCAATCACCTCCTAGAAGACTACTCCTTTAATGCTAGTGATTATAATGTGACATGACATTTGGGTGGGGACACAGGGCCAAATCATATTAAATAGGCTATTTTCTCTTGACTACTGTGGAGTAAATACACTTCCACTAAGCCTGGAAAAGTTTTCTAGGTCTGCATAAAAAAGAATTGGGAAAACAACTTTCATTGCTCAGAGAGGTATAGAAATTTCATTTTTTGAATTTTTTTCCGCCTTATATCCAGCTGTCAAGCCATCTCATGGCAATGGTATTAGAGTCTGTAATAAGAGCCCACAATTAATCAATTATTTAAATAAAGCTCTGTATAAGAGAAATGTTCTAGTTTTTGGAGCCATAATGTCATGAGATGGGTTAAATAATAAGCATTTTTGTCTCTTCCCATTGCCAAATAGTGGATTTAGAAACAACTATGACCAATGCAGAATAGAGCTAGGAAACCAAAACTGCAGCTTTCTGTCTGAGAACCAAAAGAGTAAAGTCCCAGGAAACTCTAAAACAAACACAAGTGGGATTACAGGAAAAAGGGACTTGGGAAATTAACCATAAAGTTGTGTTAAACTGGCTTTATCTCCAGGAATGCATATAAAAGTAGTAAGAAATTAGCAAAGTAAAACCTAATTCTCAGAGTTCCCACTAAGTTTTATATATGTTTGTGTGTACAGACACCCACATGCACAAAGCACACAGAAAGCACAGCATATACATTGAACACTGAGCTGACACTAAAACCAGAGTTTACAGAAGGCTGGTTGGAGCACTCAGCCTAAACTACCCAAATTAGTTGCCTGCTGTGTTAGGCTATTCTTGCAATATAGTAAGGAAACACTAGATGCTGGGTAATTTATTTAAAAAGGGGTTTAATTGACCTACATCTCTGCAGACTTTATAGAAAACATGGTGCTGCCCTCTGTTTATCTTTTAGGGCTGCCTCAGGATGTGTAAAGTCATAGCAGAAGGCCATAAAGCAGTAAGTACATTAGACAGTGAGAGTGGGAGCAAGACAAAGACTGGTGAGAGGTGCCACATTTTTAAACAACCAGATCTCATCAGAACTTGCTCACTATTATGGGAACAACATCAAGCCATAAGAAACACAGCCACGTTACCCAAACACCTCTCAATTCCAACATTAGGATTATGTTTCAGCATACAGTTTAGGCAGGGACAAATATCTGAATCATATTATTTCACCCATGTCTCTGCAAATTTCCTGTCCTGGTGACACTGGAAAATACAATTATTCCTTCTTAATAATCCCCCAATATCTTAATTTATTCTAGCATTAACTCAAATGTCTCAAGTCCAGTACCTAATCTGGAGATGTTACTTTCACCTATGAGCCTGTAAAATCATAGCAAATTATGTACCCTATGAGATATAATACAGATATAGACATTGGGTAAATATTCCTATTCTAAAAGAAAAAAACTGACCAAATGAAAGTGGCTACAGAGCCCATGTAAGTCTGAAACCCAGAAGTACACTTTCAATCTCAAAACTCCAAAATAATCTCCTTTATTTCCCTCATACAGGGAACACTGCTTCCATGAATGTGTTCCCAATGCCTTGGAAAGCTCTGCTTTTCTGTCTCTGCAAGGTACAGCCCCACTGACTGGCTATCACAGTTAGAGTTCAGTGCCTGAGGCTTTTCCAAATGCAGAGTGCAAGCTTCCAGTATAGTTACCACTCAGATCTGGTAGATAATGGTCCCTTCCAACAGCTCCATTAGGCAATGCCCCAGTGGGGACGCTGTGTGAGCCCTCCAAATCTGTATTTCTTCTCTATCTCACCTTAGTAGAGGTTTTTTGTGAGGGCTGTCTCTTGTGGCAGGCTTCTGCCTGGGCAACAGACTTTCTTATATATTCTCTGAAATCTAGGTGGAGGTTGCCAAGCCTCCTTTATTCTTGCATTGGGAATGCCTGCAGCCTTAACACCGTATAGAAGCCAGCAAGGTTTATGAAGGCTTGCACTATCCAAAGCAGTGGACTGAACAGTAACTATGGGCCTTTGAGCCAAGGATAAAACTGGCATACCCTGGATATAAGAAGCAGTGTCCCAAGGGCCCACGGGACAGCAGGGTCCCAGGCCTGGAACCAGAAGATATTTCTTCCTTCCAGGCCTTTAGGCCTTGATAAAGAGGCTGCCTTGAAGATTCCTCAAATGCCTTTGAGACATGTTCTTATTGTCTTGGCTATTAGCACATGGATCCTTTTTGTCATACTAATTTATATCTGTCAAGAGGCTGTTCCACAGCCCTCTTACATTTTTGTTCTGATAATGCCTTTTTTTTTCTCACATGGCCATGCTGCAAATTTTCTGAATCTTGATTCTCTATTTTCTTTCTACATATAAATTTCAGCTAGAAGTGTATTATTTCACACTGTTGATAAGGACATACCTAAGACTGGAAAGAAGAAGTTTAATTGGACTTACAGTTTTACATGGCTGGGGAGACCTCAGAGTTATGGCAGGGTGTAAAAGACACTTCTTATGTGGCGAAAGCAAGAGAAAATTAAGAAGCAGCAAAAACAGAAAGCCTTGATAAACCCGTTAGATCTCAAGAGACTCATTCACTATTACAAGAATAATATGGGAAAGACCAGTCCCCATGATTCAATTATCTCTCCTTGGGTCCCTCCCACAACACATGGGAATACTGGGAGATACAACTCAAGTTGAGATTTGGATGGGGACACAGCCAAACCATATCAAAGTCATTTATTTGTTTTCATATCTAAGCATAGGTTATTAAAATCAGCCAGGCAACATTTTAAAAGTTTTTGTGCTTAAACATGTTTTTCACCAGATAATGTAAATAATAAATATTTTAATTTTTAATATTTATGGGTACTTTGTAGATGTATAGGTTTATGGAGTGTATGGAATATTTTGATACAAGCATACAATGTGTAATAATTACATAAAAGTCAATGAGGTGTCTACCAACTTATGCAATTATTCTTTGTGTTATATATATTCCAAGTATAATATATTGTTAGTTATTTGTAAATGCTCAATTAAATTTTTGACTATAATTTCCCTGATAAGCTGTCAAATATATTTTATTTATGATTCATATTTTTTGTACCTAGTAACCATTTACCCTCTCCTCGATACTCACTGCTAACCTTCCAAGCCTCTGTTAACCATCGTTTTACCCTCTATTTCCATTAGTTCTCCTATGTTTCTTTGAAATGGGTTTCAACTTTCTTCTAAATCTCAATAATATTCATTGTCATCCAGATTCTGAATTGTATGTTTGTCATTTTAGCCATTTCTGTCTGGTTAAGAAATATTACTGTGGAGTATGTGCAGTCATTTGTAGGTAAAGATGTTAACTCTAGACTTTAGAGTTACCAGTATTCTGGCATTGGTTCTTTTTAATCTGTGTGGGTTGCAGTTCATTTAACTGTTGAATAATTTTAGCATAGTCTATTGAATTTGTTTCTAAGTGTTTTTCAGAAAGCCACGACTTTGTGCAGAGTCTTTAATTGTGGCTGAATAGTTTTCCTTGGTTTCAAAGGGGGTAGGTATATCAACAAAATCATTTTGGTGTTCAGGTTTGGACCTGATCCAGTAGATAGTGCTTAATTGTAATGGCTGAGAGGTAGGCTCTTGCTCATCCATGAAGCTCCAATAATTTAATCACATTTACAGTTATGCTTCTTCTTGGTGCTCTGAGAATGTAGGCTTCTCACACACTCACATGCTGTATTAGTTTGTTATCATGCTGCTAATGAAGATATACATGAAACAGAGTACTTTATAAATAAAAAGGGTTTTAATGTACTCACAGTTTCTAATGGCTGGGAGTGCTCACAATCATGGCAAACGGCCAAAAAGGAGCAAAGGGACATCTTACATGGTGGCAGACAAGAAGGAGAAAGAGTATCAAGCAAATAATAAACTCCTTATAAATCCGTTAGATCTTGTGAGAACCCACTGACTATTATGACAACAGTATAGGGAAAACCACACCCATGATTCAATTATATCCACCTGGTCGCACTCTTGACAGATGGGGATTACTACAATTCATAGGGAGATTTGGGTGGGGACACAGAGTCAAGCAATATCACATGCTTACAGCAGATCTTGCCTTGGCATTCCTGGGCTGTGCACCACATCCTGTAGGTAACCTCATTTTTTTCCTTCCCTCTTTAGCTTGGGAGAAGCAGGGGCATGGACCTTGATAGTAGCAGTGGCTGAGGAATTTTCACTTGCCTTTGGCACTCCATGGTAGAGAAACACAGACCTCTTCCAATCAAAATGATCGGCTCAGGAGGAAGTTGTTGTGTTTTGGTCCTAAGCTATGGAGTGTTGCCCAGTGATTAGCAAGAATGTTGGGGGCCTTATAGGGAAGATAGATTAGCTCTTCTCCATTGAATTGCTGTGGCTTGGTTGATGTCTGAACAAGCAATTAGGGTCTTCATTCTATTTCTAGTTGAAGGGTAGCAAGGGAAAGACTGATGCAATGGCAGTTGTCAAGGGGCTCTTAATTGCCTTTAGGAGCTCTACCCCCAAAATTAGAGCCATTATCCATGAGGATATTGCTTAAGTTGGTGCAGCTGCACTTTGGGTTGAAGTCTAGATTCATGGCTGGAAAAGAGCAGGGAACTGAGAGCTCATAGGGATGAGAAACTGGGCTCTACTTTATTTTTTAACTGTAGTGCACTGGAGGTACATAAAAAACACTCAAGGCCTTTGTTCCTTCCCCAGGCCTATGGTAACAAGGGGATACAACTGCAGTGGCAGTGGCAGTGGCAGTTGGCAGTTGCCTTTTGTAGCTCTGCACTACAGAAACACAGTGTTTCTCCAAAGGAGAATATTTAGCCAGGATTGGGGCAGCTGCCATGTGGGACTGCCTAGGGCCTTTTGTGGTGAAGAGTGTGAATGGGAGCTCACAGAATAGGAAGCCTGCACTTTGCTCCTTATGGCAGCTGTGACATGCTGGAGGTGCCTGCACAGTGACCAGGTTTTTTGTTCTATCCTCATCTCAAGGGCAGTAAGAATAATATCACTGCAGCTCTAATGCTGTAATGACAATGGCACAGGCTGGCTGTGAGACTTATTTTATTTTATTTTATTTTTGGCCAGAGAAATGCAAAGCTACCGCTATCCAAAGTGTTAAAATTGGGGCTGGCTGGCTGGCTGTACTAGGCATTCAGGTTGAAAGACATTGTCCAGAAAGAAGTAATAAGAGCATGAACCCACATAGGAAATAGTCTGGCTCCTTTTCTATACCAGCTGCACTCTCTAGGAAGCTCATGATAGTCTTTAAACTCCTTTCTCCTGAATAATGGGCAGTAGAAATGGGGGCTGTGGAGAAAATAGCAAGCCTGCCTATTACCACTTGGTGCTCTATGCCAGAAAAATACAAATATGCTGCTACCTTGAAAGTTCAGGCAAGTGAGGGATGACTGTGTTTGTGACATAGGTTAGAAGCCTCCACCCAGTAAGGAGTGGTAGGGTCACGGAACCGCATGGAAAACAATGTGGACTACTTTTCATAAGCCAGCTACATTTTGCTGAAGGCTCATGATAGTCCTTAAACGTTTCGCTTTCAATAGATTTTGAGAGCAGAAGACACGAACAGTAGGTCTGCCTTTTATATCTGGTAGATCCAACTCAAAGAAAGCCAGAAAGGTGCTTTTGGTCTAAGTGTTTGGGTGGGGCTGCGGTGGCTATGGAAAAGTCCCTGGTCAGTGGGCTTTCCCCGGAAAAGGGTAAGGGTATTGAAGCCGTAGTCCATCAACTGAGAACCCATTCTGTGGGCATGTGAGAAAGATTGGCCTCTCTTGTTGGCAAAACTAAAGCCACAGGCACAGGAATGCTCAGTGGCCCAAGGCCCCTTGGAGCCCACATGTGCCTGAGTAGTGGCTCTGCCTAAAATTCATGCAGCAATCCAAGTCAGTCAGGATGTGGCAGAGGAAAAATACTATTCAGGGATCTCCTGTGCCCTGGGTTGCAAAGGGTATTAGAAAAATATATAAATGGGTTTCCGGAAGCTCTCACTCACTCACTCACTCAGCATTTTACATGTTGGAGTGCTTCCTTTGGCTCAATACCAGTATTGGGTAGGTGGCTGTCCTGTCTAACTCTACTCTGTTTTCATTGGATTACATTGCTTCCTTAATGAATTCCAGCATGTCGTGAAGAGCTTATATTTATTTGCCATTTTATATTTTCTCTGTGAGAGCAATGCATTTTAGCTACTTCTACTCAGCTGTCTTTGCACTGTCCTTTTTATTTCTTGAAAAACTCTCTCAATGTATATAAATACAGGTAAGCTTAGACTACAAAAATTAGAAAATATACCTAACTCTTTTATGTGCAAAGAGCAATAAATGTGCATAAGTATCAGCAACATCCGGGAACACATGATCTCACCAAATGGGCTAAATAAGACACCAGGAAGCACTTCTGAAGGGATGGACATACATGACAACTAAGACAATGAAATCAAATAGCTGTTTTTTTTTTGTTTTGTTTTGTTTTTTTAAATCTCAATGAATTTCAGTAAAATAAAAAGAAGAATGCAGAATTTAAAAAATTAAACAAAGATTTAAATTGAAATATTAAGTAAAAGTTCTGGAGCAGAAAACTATTGTTGAGTAAGAAATATGTTAGAGTATCTCAATAGCAGAATTAATCAGGCAGAAAAAATATATTAATGAGGTGTAAGATTTGCTATATGAAAATATACCATAAAAAAGAAGAAAAATCAAGTTCATCTGTAAGATTAAAAAATAACCACAAAATTGAAAAAAATAAAGTTACTGGATTTAAAGAGTAGACAGAGAAAGATATCAGGGTAAGCCTTTATTCAAGCAAATAACAGAGAATATTCCAGGTCTCAGAACCTTGCTGCTCTGTCATATAGCATATTGTGGTATACAAAACTACATGCTGTTAAGTGGAAAAATCTAGAAGAAATATATACATTTCAAGAAACACAAAAAACATACAGTTTACCAAGGCTGAACTATGAAGGAACAGAAAGACTTTGTCATAATTTTCCCTCTTCTTATGTTTAGGATGGCATTGTCTAGATTTTATTCCAGGGTTATATAATTTGGGATTTTATACATGTCTTTAATCTGTCAAGTCAATTTTTGTATGTGATATAAAAAAGGGGTTTAGTTTCAATCTTTATTATTGGCTCGCCCATTATTTCAGCACTGTTTATTGAATAAGGAGTCGTTTCTTCATTTTTTGTTAACTTTGTCAATAGCTAGATGGTTGTAGGTGTTTTGAGCTTACTTCTGGAGACTCTATTTTGTTACTTCAGCCAATTTGTCTGTTTTTGTACCAGGACCATATTCTCTTGCTTACAGAAGCTCTTTATGTATTTTGAAGTTTCCTAGCATGATGCCTCCAGCTTTTTAGTTTTTGCTTAGGGTTGCCTTGGCTATGCGAGATCTCTTTTGGTTGTATCTAAATTTTAAAACAGTTTTTTTTTCAGTTCTATGAAGAATGTCATTTGGTAGTTTGACAGAAATAGCACTGAATTCATAAATTGCTTTGGGCAGAATGGGCATTTTAATAATATTAATTCTTTTTATACTTGAGCATGGGATTCTTTACCATTTGTTTTATCTCTAATCCATAGAGTAGTGTTTTGTAAGTCTCAGTGTGAAGATATTTTACTTCCTGGGTTAGCTGAAGTCCTTGGTATTTCATTCCTTTTGTGGAAATTGTGAATAGGATTCTATTTCTAATCTGGCTCTCACTTAGCTGTGGTTAGCGTACAGGTATGCCAGCAATTTTTGTAATTGATTTTGTATCCTGAAATTTTGCTCAAGTTATCACCAGCAAAATTTTTTAGACCAAAATTATGGAGTTTCAGATATAAAATCATGTTGCTCAAAGCAATTTCAATAAAAGTGAAAATTGACACATAACATCTAATTCAACTTAAAAGCTTCTGCATAGCAAAAAAAGAAACTATCAACAAAGTAAACACACATCCACAAGAATGAGAGAAAATTTTTGCAAATTATGCATTTGACAAAGGGCTAGTAACTGGCATCAATAAGTAATTTCAACACATTTACAAAAAAATGCCAAATCAATTAAAAAGTAGTCAAAGGACATTAACACACACTTTTCTAAAGAACACATACCTGGTTTGGTGAAGTGGCTCATACTTCTAATCCCAACATTTAGGATGTGGAATTGGGTTGACTGCATGAAGCCTAGGAGTTTGAGACCATCTTGGAAAACATCTGTGATACTCCATCTCTACTGGGGGAAAACAATTAGCTGGGTGTGGTGGTGCATGCTTGTATGCCCAGCTACTTGCAAGCAGGATAAGGAAGAATTGTTTGAGCCTAGGAGGTAGAGGTTGTAGTAAGTCAGGATCATACCACTGCCCTCCAACGTGAGTGAGAGAGTGAGACTCTGTCTAAGGAAAAATTACAAGGAAATAAAAGACAGAGATATGAAGAGGAGAGGGGGAAGGAGGGGAGAAAATACACCTGCGGCCCACAGAATATTTTTAAAAGCTAAATATCACTGATTAGACAAATGTAATTAAAACCACATTGAGATATCATCTTAGACCAGCCAGAGTGCTGTTATTAAAAAGTTTAATAAATAACAAACACTGGCAAGGTTTTAGAGAAAAGGGAACACTTACACACTGTTGATGGGAATATAAAGTAGTTTCACCATGGAAAGCAGTGTGAAGATTCCTCAAACATCTACTATTATTCAATAGTTCCACTCTTTAATGAGATTGCTGGGTATATGCCCAGAGGAATGCAAACTATTGTCCCATAGAGACACATGCACACAAGTGTTCATTGCAGCATTATCATGAGAGAGGGGGCCATTTCTTTTTTGCCTGTCTTCTGTTAGAAAAGAAAGAAAAAAGATAAGAAGCTAAAGTCTGCAGTCAGGCAACTAGCTGATGCCAGAGGCCTTGCTTCAGTGAGGCCCAAGGGCTGGGAAAATAACTCTTCTTCCTATAACTGGAACCTATGTTATTTATAAACTTGAAGAATGTAGCGAAGAAATGTTCTTCCTGAAACTCAGGAATTTGCCACCAGTCACATACTCCTTATCCTGCACAACTCTAACCCCTCTTAAAGTTGCAACTGCCATCTAATAATTTCCTGCCTTTGTTTAACTTCTGTAATGTTGTCCCTTTCCCTGCTCCTGCACATGCCAAATATAAATTAACAAATCAATGAAAGAAAGCCGAAGACTGCGAGGTCAGATATCCTGCCAATGAGTAATGACAGTTTTCACTTCAGCTCCCACTTTACAGCTGTAAACCTTTAAAAGGGGAAAAAAACTGTTTTTCCAGGAGCTTGGTTTTGGGATGCAAGTATGTCAATGTTCCACAGTGAATAAAATATATTCCTCACTTCAGTGTCTGAGGGGTTTTGTCCATGGCTTATCCTGCAACATTTCTGGTTCCCTGAGTGGAAAGTGAAATTTGATTTAGTGGATTACCAGGGCAGCCCTTTATGTGGCTTTGGCCTGCCTTGTGGAGCATCCCCATGGGGGCTCTAGCTAGCTTGGGCAATGCGGATTCTTAAGGATCCTCTGAGAAGGCACTTTTGGTTTCTCAGTGAACTGCGTTGTCAGAGCGAGATTTGGCAGAACCCTGTGGTGATCACTGCAGTGGCTGAACACTAGAAAGGAATGACCCTTGGTGACATCTAGACAGCAGGAAAATGGTAGAATCAATCCTGAGAACTAGACCACTCCATATGAGTGGCCTGATCACCTATGGTGTGCTAATCTTAGTACCTTGACTTTGATTTTGTTCTTCTCTGTATTAACTCTGGCACCTCGGTGTCAATCCTGGTCATCTGTAAACCAGCTGCCCTGGTGCTGTGGTTTTGTCTTTGTTTCTGTTTCTGGCTTGGTTGGTGGGAGGGAACTGAAAGTAAATGAAAGTGTGAGATGGAAACAGACACCAAGTGGAGCTCCTGGCTCCTCCTCACATTGCAAAGCGAGTGCACGCCTCTAGCCATAGTTCCATAGGGCACCTCCTGCAGCTAAGTGGCAGACTGTGCTGGTGTATTTTACCAGCCGCCTAAGGTAAGAGGTCCAAGATTTCCTCGAGGGGAGCAGGCAACAACAGGCGAAGCAAGTGTCAGTCCATTCCCTTTTCCCTTCTTGTGGCAGAAATGGTGTTTTGTGTTTTGTCAAGAGAGGGAAATGGGAAACAAACAAGGGAAATACACTCTGTTATTAACTATGTTGAAGACTTGTAAGAAAGGGTATAGTGGTGATTATGTGGTTTTTATGATATCAGGGAAGCTGCATACTCTACGTAAATAGATTGGCCTGCTTTGAAGGTAGGGTGGCCAGCAGAGGGGAGTCTAGACAGGTCATTGGTTTCTAAGGTGTGGCATCAGGTGACAGGCAAGACAGGGCATCCGGACCTGTTCCCCTACATAAATAGTTGGCTACAGCTGGTGTTAACCCCCCAACCCAGTGGCTGAGAAGGCAGGCTGCCACAGTGCTAGTAGCGAAGGGACAGACAGAGCGGGAAGATTTGCACTCCACTTCCATAAAACACAGAAGCCTAAGGTCCTAGTTAATCTGACATTGGAAGATAAGTTGAACCAGAAAATGGCACCCATGCCCATAGCACCTCTTGTTCCCACAGCCCCTCCTCCCTGTGGAGAAGAAAGGCCTGGACCAACAGCACCAGAACAGCTTCCCAGACCTAAAACCCCCGAACTAACCAGAGCATAAGAGAGTGGCAGTATACCCCTGGAGGAAGCTCATCCCTTGGTGACCTCTCTGCAGCCCAAACCTGGGGCACAAAAGCCTCTAAGAGAGCAGTAATATACTAGGGTGGATGAAGATGGGAACCTGAGAGAAAGATGGGTGTTTGTGTACCAACATTTCACCACCACTGATTTTTTAAATTGGAAAAATAACACCCCTTGTACACAGAAAAACCACAGGGCTTAACTAATTTGCTATAAACTATCATTCAGACATAGAACCCCACTTGGGTTGATGGTTACCAATTACTCATGCACCCCTTTAATATGGATAAGAGGCAGAGGGTGCTTCAGGCAGCATCTAAGTGGCTGGAGGAACATGTCCAGGCAGAATCCCAGAACCCCCAGAATATGTTAGGATATAGTTGCTTGGGACAACCCCCTCATTTGACCCTAATGAGTGAGAGGGCATGGAAAGACTAATCAGTTGTAAAGAAGCTATCATGGAAGGACTAAAGAAGGGAGCTCAGAAGACTACTAATCTTAAGAAAATGTCAGACATTATGCAAGAAAAAGATGACAGCTCTGGGTGTTTCCTTGAGAGACTGTGAGAGGCTTTCAGAATGTACAAACCATTTGACCCAGAGAGCCCTGAAAATCAGTGCATAGTCAACCTAACCCTAGCTAGGCAAAGTGCTGAGGACATCAAAAGAAAGCTTCAAAAACAAACTGGGTTTGCAGCCATGAGTACCTCCCAGATGCTAGAGATAACACACCAGGTTTTTGTAAACTGAAAAGCTGTGAGCTGCAGGGAAGCCCACAGAGAAAATGAATGTCAAGCGAGATGGAATGAGGACCTGTTAACCACAGCCATGGAGAGGCACTACCTCGGAGGGCAGGGAAAGGCTGCCCAGGTAAAAAGACACAGGTCTGGTCACCTGCCCTTGCAGAGAAACCAGTGTGCCTATTGCAAGGAAGTAGGACACTGGAAGGATAAGTGCCCTCAGTTAAAGAGAAAGCAGAAATATGTGGATCAAGGGGTCTCAGAAAGGGAAGAAGACTTGTTCAACCTGGCAGAAGGTTGCTGGACTGAAGGGGACTGGGCTCCTCCACCCACAAGGAGCCCATGGTAAGGATGACAGTGCGGGGCAAAGACATTGATTTCCTTATCAATACTGGGGCTGAGCATTTGATAGTGACTCAGCTGATAGCCCCTTTGTCCAGCAAAACAATAAATATAATTGGGACAAATGGAGTTTCGGGAATACAAGCCTTCTGCTTACCATGAAATTTCTCTGTGGAAGGGCACAAGATTATACATCATTTCTTGTATACACCGGATTGCCCACTAACAGTTTTCAGAAGAGACATTTGAAGCAAGAAAGACCTTTAACCGCAATCACTGTTACAAACGGTTTCCTTACAATTAAATATGCCTTGAATGGGGTGATGATGGCTCTCATAGTCCTTCAAGAAGAGTGGAGGCTTTTCCTAACTGAACCAGGCCAGGGGATAAAAAATGCCCTGTCCAAGTGATGGCTGCAAGTCTGGGCAGAAGACAACTCCCCAGGACTAGCGGTGAATCAGGCCCTGGTGGTTATCAAAGTGAAGCCAAAGGGACTGCCAGTTAGATACAGACAGTACCTGGTCCCAAGGGAAGCCTTGAAGGAATTCAGGTCCATCTCAGATGTTTAAAAGCTTTTGGAATCATAGTTCCTTGCCAGTCTCCTTGGAATACACCTCTCCTGCCCATTCCCAAACCAGGCACCAAGGCCTACTGACAAGTGCAAGATTTGTATCTGGGCAACTAAGCAGCAGTGACTTTGCACCTCATGGTTCCTAACCCTTATAAATAAATAGCTAGAATTGCTGCCAGCTGAGGTTAGCTGGTTCACTTGCTTGTACTTAAAAGATTCTTTCTTCAGTTTCTTCAGTACCTGAGTAGCCGCTGAGAGCCAGAAATTGTTTGCATTTCAGTGAGAAATTCCAAGGTCAGGTGTAACCACTGAGTGCACCTGGACTCCATTTCCCCACGGATTTAAAAATTTCCCAACAATTTTTGGGGAAGAACTACCATGAGATCTTCAAAGCTTTCCTGCCAAGGACCTAGGCGATGTGTTGCTTTAGCACATGTATAATCTTTTGGTGGCATGCCTGGCAGCAGTTGGATATGCCCAGGGAACTGACGTGCTGTTCTGGTACCTAGAAATTTATGGATACAAGGTCTCCAAGAAAAAGGCCCATATTTGCCAACCACAGGTTTACTACCTGGGATTTATTATCTAGCAGGGACAGCACAGCACGGGACCAGAGAAAAAACAAGTCATCAGCAGCCTGCCAGTACTGAAGACTCAGAAACAGGTATGAGAATTCTTAGGAGCTGTAGGATTTTGTAGACTGTGGATTCCTAACTTTGCAGTCCTAGCCAAACCTCTGTATGAAGACACAAAAAGGGGGGATGAAGAACCATTTGAATAGAACCCAAAACAACAACAGGCCTCCTCCGAGGTAAAAAAAAAACAAACAAAAAACCAACTAATATCTCCCCCAGCTCTTGGGCTACCAGATTTAACAAAGCCTTTCTCACTGTATGTGTCTGAGTGTGAAAAGTTGGCAGTGGGGGTCTTCACTCAGGCCATAGACCTCTGGCTTCGACCACTGGCATATTTGTCCAAACAACTGGATGGAGTTTCCAAAGGATGGCCCCTGTGCCTGCAGGAGCTAGTGGCCACTGCTCTACTTTCTACAGAAAGTGGACAAGCTAACCCTCAGAATTAAAAAATAAAAGGCCTCCATGCTGTGGTCATACCAATGGACACAAAGGACCATCATTGGCTTAAAAATATCAGACTAACCAAGTAGCAGGGCTTGCTGTGCAAAAACTCACACATAACCACAGAGGTTTGTAATACTCTAAACCCATCAACCTTACTCCCAGTGTCTGAATATCCTGTGATGCATGACTGTGTAGAGGTGCTGGACTCAGTCTTCTTTAGCTGACCAGAACTGCGGGACCAACTGTGGGCACAGGCAGACTGGGAGTTGTACATGGATTGAAGCAATTTTGTTAGCCCTCAAGGAGAACAGTGTGCTGGATATGCACTGGTAACTGAATACAACTACAGAGGCTAAACGACTGCCTCAAGGTACCTCTGCACAATGATAACTCCTGCCCTATAGCTAAGCGAATGGAAAATTGTTAACATCTTTACTAATTTTCAATATGCTTTCATTACTCTCTAAGTTCATGGGGCATTATACAAGGAAAAGGGCCTGCTTCACTCTGGGGGTAAAAAAATAAACTACCAACAAGAAATTTTGTAAGTATTGGAGGCAGTGTGGAAGCCCTGGAAGGTGGTAGTCATGAACTACTCAGGACACCAGTGGGCTTCTACCACAATAGCACAAGAAAATGTCCATGCAGATGCGGAGGCCCGAAATGCAACCTCTATTCCTTACCAAGCATCAGTCATAGCTCCCCTGTTGCCCCAGACTCCTGCTTTTATGCCAGTTCAGAGAAGGAGAAAAACTTCTTTTGAATGGAGGGTGGACAATAAATAGGCAGAGGGTGGATATGCCTACCTGCTTGACAGGTCACAGTACCACACCTGCTGAGATCCTCAGTAGTGCTGTCTAGGAAAGCACGCATCTTGGTCAATAATTCCTCAAGAAACTGTTAAGCCAATACTTTTACATCTCTAATTTATCTGCAGTAGCCAAAACAATAATGCATTGGTGTGTTACACGCAGGCAACACAATGCCAATCAAGGACCAATAGATCCACTGGGTCTAGGTCTTAGGGAGTACTCCCTTTGAAGATTTGTAGGTGGACTTTGCCAGAATGCCCAAGTGTGGAGATAACCAGCATCTGCTGGTTCTGATATGTACTTATTCTGGATAGGTAGAAGCCTACCCTTCATGGACTGAAAAGGCCTGTGAGGTCACTTGTGTGCTTTTGAGAGACATCATTCCTACATTTCACCTGCCCCTGCAAGTGGGCTCAGACAATGGGCCTGCATTTGTAGCTGACCTAGTATAAAACATGGCAAGGGTGCTGGAGATTCGCTGGAAATTGCATACAGCCTACTGACTGAAAGTTCAGGCAAAGTGGAGCAAATAAATCGAACTATTAAAAATAGCTTAGGGGAAATGTGTCAAACAATGGGACTAAATGGGTCCAGGTTCTTCCTATAGTTTTATTTAAAATTAGATGTACTACCTCAAAGAGAACTGGGGATTCCTCATATGAAATCCTGTGTCATTGGCCTCTACCCATCCTTTGAGGACTCCCTAGGAGCTTGGGGAAACTGAACTATACTGACAATTACAGGCTTTGAAAAAAGTAGCAAAAGAAGTGTCAAGATGGGTCAATGAAAGATGCCTCATTAGCTTATTCTCCCATTCTTCCTTTCTCTCCAGGTGACTGAGTGTAGATCAAGGACTGGAATGTGAGTCCCTTGTAACTGAGATGAAAAGGACCCTAAACTGTCATCCTAATTACTCCAACTGCCATGAAGGTCAAAGGAGTTTCTGTGTGGATCCTCCGCAGCCATGTAAAAGCTGCATCACCTGAAACCTAAGATGTGAAACCAGACTTCCACAACCAATGCAAAATCACTTTAAGGATGGCTAAAACTGTAAGCTCTGCTCTAGTCACACCCTGGAAGCTGACTGCTCTATGCATGGCTGAAGCATCAGGACTCTCATCATGGAACAAGTACTCCTTATCTTTGAACTATGAACTTGGGCCTTGCTACCCCACTAAATGTGAATTTCAAATCTGAAGATTGTTTCCAATGCATACATCAGGTTACTAAGGTAGGACAAAAGGTTACTACAGTTCTCTTGTTTTATAGTTATTATTAATGTACTAGAACTTGCTTATATAATGCTACTCAATACAAGATGTGCAGCCCAGGGAATGGGCAACCTGATATTTGTCATAACCCATGTGAGCCTTCAATGTCCACAGTATTGGAAATAAGTTTAAGGACTAGCCCCTTCCTAAGTAATACAAGTAAAGTAATTACTAGGACTGAGGAAGAGAACTGCTAAGCAAATTACCTTAAAATTTGATGCCTGTGCAGCCATCGAGAATAACCAACATGGGTTATGGTGTGGCTCTGTTAATTGGGAAAGAAGCTATACAGCAAAACATAAGTATATCTGTCATGACCTGGGAACATGTGGACACTGTGATTATTGGTCGTGTGTTATTTGGACCACTTGGAAAAATAATAAAAACAACCCAGTCCATCTCCAAAAAGGGGAGAGTTACTCTTCCTGCACCTCTAGCCATTGAAATCTGCTAGAGTTAATAATCACCAATTCCCCATTGGAAAACAGGAGAATATGTATCAAGGAGTATATATGTCAATGGGAATTGATGGGGCAGGACTAGACCTAAGGGTAATCATTCTAATTTGAGAAGAAATTAATAGGTGATCTCACTAACCAGTTTTTGTGATGAACTAAATGAATTAGTTTCAGAACTTCCTAAGAAAGAAAAGAACTTGTTTTTCCAGTTGGCTAAAAATGTGGCCAAAACTTTAAAAGTACATTCTTGTTATGTGTGTGGAGGAACCACTATGGGAGACCAACGGCCATGGGAGGCATTCAAATTCAAAACAGCTGTTTTGAGCTGTTCCAAATACAAAATAACTTCTTGGTTTTAAAAACTTACATTATTCAACAATACTGTTTGGCCAGAATAGGGAAAGACTTAACAGTCCTTGCAGGGAAACTAGATTGTTTAGGACAAAGGTTGTACAATGAAACTAGTGGAACAACTACTTGGAGTTTCAGCCATATGAACAAAGAGCCCCTTCAGAAGTTCCCTGGGCTACAAGCTGCTTGGACTCACCCAGAAATCCATAGGGACTGGGTAGCACCTCCTGGCTTATTTTGGATATGTGGGCATAAATCCTAAACAAAATTACCAGATCTGTGGACAGGTAGTTGTGTTATTGATACTATTAAGCCCTCCTTCTTTTTACTACCCATAAAGCGGACAGCTGCTAGGTTTTCCTGTCTACACCTCATGGAATAAACAAAGCCTCATTATAGGCAATTGGAAAGATGAAGAATGGCACCTTGAAAGAATAATACACTCCTATGGGGCTGTCACCTGGGCAGAAGATGGCTTGTGGAGTTATATTCCAATTTACATGCTTAATTGAATAATTCAGTTACAGGCTATTTTAGAAATACTTACCAATAAAACTTGCCAGGCTGTAGCCATCTCAGCAGGAAACCCAGAAGAGAAATGCCATCTATGAAAATAGGCTAGCTTTAGACTACCTGCTGGCAGCCAAAGGAGGAGTATGTGAGAAATTTAATCTAACCAATTGCTGTCTACAAATAGATGACCAGGATCAAGTAGTTAAAAACATTGTAAGAGATATGACAAAACTGGCACATATGCCAGTGCAAGTTTGGCATAAGTTCAACCCTGGGCCTATGTTTGGGCAGTGGTTTCCAGCTATGGGAGGATTCAAAACCACTGTTATAAGTGTATTATTTGTAACAGTGGCCTGTTTATTGCATCCTTGTTTAATAACCTTGCTTCTTCAGATGGTAAAAGGTTTTGTTACCACCCTGGTCCAACAGAAAACATCTGCACAGACCTACTACATGAATCATTATCAATCAGTCTCAAAAGAAAATCCGGGTAGTAACAATGGTGATGAGAACTCGCACTAAAAAGGAAAAATAGTGAGAGTCTCAAAAGGGGGAATAAGAGAGAAGGCCATTTTTCTTTTTTCCTGTCTTCTGTTAGAAAAAAAGAAGAAAAACAAAAGCTAAATTCAACTGTCAGGCAACTGGCTGATGTCAGGGGCCTAGCTTCAGTGAGCCCAAGGGCTGGGAAAATAACTCCCCTTCCTGTAACTGGTACCTATGTTATCTATAAACTTCAAGAATGTATCAAAGAAATGACCTTCCTCAAACTGAGGAATTTGCCCCCAGTAATGTACTCCTCATCCTGCACAACTCTAACCCCCTTAAAGTTGCACCTGCCATCTAATAATTTACTGTCTTTGTTTAACTTATGTAATGTTGCCCCTTTCCCTGTTCCCACATGCCAAATATGATTTAACAAATTAATGAAAGCCAAAGACTGTGAGGTCAGATGCTGGCCAATAAGCAATGACACAGTTTCACCTCGGCTCCCATTTTAGACTTATAAATCTTTAAAAAAGGGGAAAAACACTGCTTTTTGGGAAGCTTGGTTTGGGAACACAACTATGCTGGTGTTCCACTGCCTAATAACGTCTCTTCCTTCCTTACTCCAGTACCTGATGGGTTTTGTCCATGGCTTGTTCTGCAACATTCATAATAGCAAAGACATGGAATCAACATAAATGCCCATCTATGGCAGAATGCATAAAGAAAATGTGGTATGTATTTACAGTGAAATACTATGAAGCCATTTTAAAAATAAAATCAGGATTTTGTGAAACCATGGATGGAGCTGGAGGCCATTATATCTAGCAAAAAAATAGAGGAACAAAAAATTGTATACCACATGTTCTGACTTATAAGTGGAAGCTGAAAAATCAGAAATCATGAACATAAAGAAGAAAACAACAAACACTGGCATCTTATTGAGTGTGGAGGGTAAGAAGAAAGGACTAAGAAAAAAATAAATATTAGGTACTAGCATTAGTACATCAGTGACAAAATAATCTGTACAACAAACCTCCATGACATGAGTTTATCTATGTAACAAATATGCACATGTACCACTGAACCTAAAATAAAAGTTAAAAAAAAAGAAAATTCAAATAGACTCATAATTATAGAAACAGTAATAAAATGTCTCATAAAATAAAATTTCAGAACAAGATGGCTTTACTGATAAATTTTATTAATACCAAACATTGAATGAGTAATTAATATGTGTTATATTCAAACTATTCCAAAAATTTAAAAAGAAAATAATACTTCCATGCTCTCTCTACAATGTCATCATTAATGGTAATAAATAAACCAGATATACATAAAACAAACTAAACAAAACAAAAATGTAGACCAATATCTCTGACAAATATAAATACAAATATTCTACACAAAATTTTTAAAAGGTAACACACAAACAGCATTCAACAATACAATAAAGGCACCACAGTCAAGTGGTTTTTATTCACAAATGCCTAGATGGTTCAACACATGGAAAAGATGCTTGTAATGCATCAGATTAACAGAAAAAGAGACAATAACCATATAATGAATTCAATAGATGCCAATAAAGTATGCCATAAAATTCAACGACTCTTATTAGTTAAAAACTCTCAAAAAAACTAGGAATAGAAGAAAAATACCTCAAAAAACTTTATTACAGACTGTTTTAGACAACTCCATAACTAGTATTATATTGAAGAAAGAAATACATGAAAATAGTTCACATTGGAATAAAATGAGAGAAGAATAACTATTTTTATCACTTTTATTTAACATAATATTGGAAGTTTTAGCCATCATAGGTAAACAAGAGAATTAAATAAAGAGTATCTAAAGTGGAAATTAGTCAAATTATGCTTATATGCAGATAATATCTTATATTTACAAAAATATAACATGCTGCCAAAAAAAACTAGAATGCATGAAAAATTTTAGAAAGGGTGGAAGATAATACAGAAACATTAGTACTACATATATTTTTATTTTTAATTATTGTGAGTAAACATGAGGTTTATCTATTTATAGGTTACATCAGATGCATTGATACACAAAATATACAATAATGAAATCAAGGTAAGTGAGGTATCAGTTTCTTCAGGCATTTATCCTTTGTATTGCAAAAACCCAATTATACTAGTTACTTTAGAATGTACAGTTAATTCATTATTGACTACAGTCACTCTGATGTGCCATCAAATACTAGATCTAAATTAATTTTCTCTAACTACCTTTTGTCCCTACTTATTAATCTCCCAGACTCCGCACAGTCTTCACCAGCCTCTGGAAAACATACTTCTACTCTAGTGCCATGAATTATTCAATTGTTTTAATTTTTAGCTTCCACAAAGAAGTGAAAACATGCTGTTTGTTTACTGTGCTTGGCTTATTCCACTTAATATAATAACCTCTAGTTCTTCGTATGTTGTTCCAAATGACATAACTGTTTTTCCTATGGCTGAATGGAATTCCACTGCATATAGGTGCCACATTTTCTGTATCCATTTATCTGTTGATGGACACTTTACATGGCTTTCAAATCTTAGCTCTTGTGAATAGTGTTGCAACGAACACTAAAGTGCAGATATCTTTGATATACCTTTCTTTCTTTCCTTTTTTTAAAATTATACTTTAATTTCTGGGATGCATTTGCAGAACATGTAGGTTTGTTACACAGGTATACATGTACCATGCATGTTGGTTTGCTGCACCCATCAACTTGTCATCTACATTAGTTATTTCTCATTGTTCAGCTTCCACATATGAGTGAGAACATGCAGTTCAGTTTTATTTTCCTGTGTTAGTTTTCTGAGAATGATGGTTTCCAGCTACACTTATATCTCTGAATGTACATTAACTCATTCTTTTTTATGGCTACCTAGTATTCCATGTTGTGTCATAAAATATGTGCAGCATTTTATCTAGTCTATCTTTGATGTCCTTTTGGGTTGGTTCCAAGTCTTTGCTATTGTAAATACTACTGCAACAAACATGTTATTTCTGGTTCTAGATCTTTGAGGAATTGCCACCCTATCTTCCACAAATGTTAAAGTAATTTACTTTCCCATCAACAGTTTAAAAGCATTCTAATTTATACACAGCCTCTTCAGGATCTGTTGCTTCCTGACTTTTTAATAATTGCCATTCTGATTGGTGAAAAATAATATATTATTGTGGTTATATATATACTACATATTATACAGTATTGCTGGGTCAAATGTTATTTCTGGTTCTAGATCTTTGAGGAATTGCCACCCTATCTTCTACAAACATTAAAGTAATTTACTTTCCCATCGACAGTTTAAAAGCATTCTAATTTATACCCAGCCTCTCCAGCATCTGTTGCTTTCTTTCTTTCTAATAATTGCCTTTCTGACTGGTGAAAAATAATATATTATTATGGTTTTGATTTGCATTTCTCCAATATTCAGTGATGTTGAGTATTTTAAATATGTTTATTGGCTGCATGAAAGTTTTCTTTTGAAAAATGTTTCTTAATGTTTTTTGCCCACTTTTTAATGGGCTTGTTTGTTTTCTTCTTTGCACATTTTTTAAGTTCCTTGTAGAGTCTGGAAATTAGACCTCAGTCAGATGAATAAATTGCAGATATTTACTTTCTCTTGTTTTCTCTGATGATAGTTTCTTTTATTGTACAGGAGTTTGTTAATTAGGTTTTCTTTGCCATTTTTTGCTATTTTGGCAATTGCTTCTGACATTGTAAAATCTTCCTATGCCTATGTCCTGAATAATGTTAGCTTAATTTTTTTCTACAGTTTTTATATTTTGGGATTTTACATATGTGTCTTTAATGCATTTTAAATTAACTTTTGTATAAGGTACAAGGAAGGGGTCCAGTTTTATTTTTTTTTTTCCATATGGCTAGCCAGTTTTCTCAGCACTATTTATTAAATGGGAAAAAATAATCCATTGCTTCTTTTTGTCGAGTTTGTTGAAGATCAAATTGTTGCGAATGTTGGGTCTTATTTCTGAGTTCTCTATTCTAGTTCTATTGGTTTATTGCTCTGTTTTTGTAGCAGTACTAGGCTGTTTTGGTTGCCATAGCCTTGTAGTAAAGTTTGAAGTTGGTTGGCCTAATGCCTCCATCTTTGTTCTTTTTGCTTAGTTTAGTCTTGACAGTATGGACACTTTCTTGGTTTTATACAAATTTTAAAGTATTTTTTTTTAATGCTGTAAAGAATGTCAATGGTAGTTTTCTTGGAACGGCATTGAATCTACACAATACTTTGGGCAATATGGCCATTTTTGTAATATTGCTTATTTTATTCATAAGAATGAAATATTTTTCCATTCATTTGTGTTTTCTCTAACTTCCCTGAGCAGTAATTTGTAGTTATCCTTTAAGATGCCCTTCACTTCCTGCTTAGTTGTATTGTTAGATATTGTATTCTTTTCGCAGCAATTGTAAATGGATGTTCATTCATGATTTTGCTCTCTGCTTGCCTGTTGTTGATGTATAGAAACGAAACATTGATGTTTTATTCTGATACACTGATGAAGTTGCCTGTCAGCTTAAGAAGCTTTTGGGCTGTGATAGTGGCATTTTCTACATATAGGATAATGTCACCTGCAAGCAAAATCAATTTAACTTACTTTCTTCCTATTCAAATACCTATTATTTTTCTCTTGTATGATTGTGCTGGCTAGAACTTTCAATACTATGTTTTGTGTTTTTGACATACAACAGATCATTTGGGTTTTCTTTTTTAAATCTGCCCTCACTGTGTTGCTTGTTCTTTTGATCGAAGAGTTAATCCACTAACATTCAATGTTTTGGTTAATAAGTAATGACTCACTCCTGCTGTTTTCTTGTTTTCTGTTCTTGTCTTTTCTTCATTTCTGTCTTCCCATAAGTTGAGGTGATTTACTCTGCTGATAATGATTTAGGTTTTTGCATTTTATTTGTTTTGGTATTCATTATATATTTATCAATTTGATGATACCAGGAGGCTTACAAGTAATTTTTATTTTTACATTAAACTGTTGACAAGTAAACACTGATTGTATAAACAAGCAAAAAAAATACTAGTGAAGTTACATTTTAATTTTTTCTTTCACTATTAAAGAGAACTTTACACATTACACTCACATCATTACATAATAATATAGCATTTTTTTTGTATGTGTACTTATTATTACCGATGAATTTTCTATTATTATTATTACAGGTGAATTTTTGTGTGTGTACTTATTATTACAGGTGAATTTTCTTTTATGATTTTCTATCATTAATATCACCTTTTTCAGATTAATGTTCTCTCTGTAACATTTCTTTTAAGAAAGATATTGTGTTGATGATATTCCTTGGTTTTCATTTGTTTGGAAAAGTCTATTTCTGCCTCATTCATGAAAGACATTTTCACTGGATATACCGTTTATACAATAGGAGGTTAATTTCTTTTTCAGCACTTTCATTATGTCATTTATGTTTTTCCTGGCTGCAACAATTTTCACTGAAAAGATTGCCACTAGATATATGGGAGTTTCATCTTGTGCTATTTGTTTATTTTTCTCTTGTTCTTTTTAGAAGCTTTTTTTAAAAAAAATTTGTCCTTTGGAAGTTTGAGTACTAAATTCTTTGATATTGTCTTTTTTTGTGTGTTAAATTTGTTTGGTATTCCATTTTCTCCTTTTACTTAGATACTAATATATTTCTCTAGGTTTGGGAAGTTCTCAATTTTTTTTAACAAGTTTTTGATCCACATTTTTTTGTCTACTTCCTGTTTAAGACCAATAACTGAAATTTGCCCTTTTGAGGCCATTTTCTAAATCCAGTAGGTGTGCTTCCTTTTTTTCTTCTTCTTCTTGTCTTCTGTGACTGTGTATTTTCAAATAAGCTGTAGTCAAGTTTATTAATTCTATTTCTGCTGGGTCAATTCTGCTGTTAATAGACGGCTTCATTCTTCAGCATATTAATTGCATTTATCACCTTTAGAATATCTTTTCTTTTAATCATTTTATTCTAATTTTCATTTATCTAATATAATTCCATATTTTTTTTTCTCCTTGTTATCTTGGGTTTATTTGCAATGGCTTAGACGAGCCATTTTGGGCCGGGCGCGGTGGCTCACGCCTGTAATCCTAGCACTTTGGGAGGCCGAGGTGGGTGGATCACGAGGTCAAGAGATCAAGATCATCCTGGCCAACATGGTGAAACCTTATCTTTACTAAGAAAATACAAAAATTAGCTGGGTGTGG
>CAUYLG010009281.1:0-48696 GCA_963573385.1 Cacajao melanocephalus
TACTTGGGAGGCTGAGGCAGAAGAATTGCTTGAACCCGGGAGGCAGAGATTGCAGTGAGCCGAGATAGCTCCACTGCACTTTAGCCTGGGCAGCAAGAGCAAAAACTGTCTCAAAAAACAAGAATACTTTCAAGTTAACATCAGCTGCATACATTAAAGTGGCTAATTGCTCTACCGTATTTCAGCCTATTCAAAGAAAAAGCTATAATAGTTTCTGGTTTTTTTTTAAGTGTTACAGCTCTTTTCAAATTTGTCTAGCAGCCTTTTCGGGTTTCACCAGAAAGTCCCCCAAAAATAGTTTCTTTTTTTTAAAGGTATCTTTTCAATATTTTCAAGAAATATGATTTTATCACTTCTATATGTAACTACTCCAATAACAAATTAAGTGAAAAAGTTATGCCCCCCCAAAATGGACTGCTTTTTCAATAAGCATACGGAAATGATTTGCAAGAAGAACCAGCTATTTGTTTTAAATTAATGCTGTCTTATAGGAAGTTTTTCTCAGCAAAAAAACTAACTTCATAGTTTTGTTGATAACATTAATTTTTAATATTTGGTAAGCACATATTTCAAAGACAGTATAAAAGTAGCCAAAGCTCAATTCTCATTGAAAAAAAAAATGGCTGCAGATTTTAAATTAATAAAAAGCAGTAGTATGTTGCAGTGGTTAAAAGCATGAGCCCTGGACTGCCTGGTTCAAGTCTCCACTCTACCATCTATTAGCTGTGTGACCTGGGGCAAGTTACTTAAGCTCTCTGTGCTTCCATTTCCTGATCTATAAAATAAGGCAATAATATATCTATCTCATAGAATTATTGTGAGAATTAAATGAGTTAATATTTTAAGTGATTAGAGCAGTGCTTACTATGTCAGACATAGTAAGCACTCTATAAATGCCTTATTAGTTATGCTTCCTAAATATTATCTTAAAAGTAAATACGGTTGTATAATTTTAGTTCTGATTATTTTTAAAAATAATTTCAACCTCGACTATAACTTTACGTGTTCAAAAAACAACCCAAGGCCACTGGCATGCACAAAACATTCCATTTGCTTCACGAAGCGCATTTAAAATGTGGTAATTTTTATTTCAGACTTAGTTGGTGTTAAGAAATTTTGAAAAAACTATCCTGGACATGGTTAACTGAAAAATGTGAAATGTGAAGAGAAAGAAAAGCTGTCAAACTGCCCTTAGGATTTACCTCCAAGGACTGAAGGATGAGCGCTCATGAAATAGGAGGGATTATAACCACAGGATGAACAAAGAAGAAAGTCAGACAATCAGAGACAGCATTTCTCAAGAACAAAGGCAGGATTTCAGAAATCAAGATGTCCTAACATGATGAAGTGGACTCGAGCCAGCTTCTCACTGCAAAGTGCCTGGAGGATAAACAGCAACTCCAAGGGGATCCCCAGCTCTCCGCTCTCCTATTTTCCCTGCTTTGTAATGTGATCTAGGTGACTCCACAAAGGCTCCGTGAAGTCAAAGTTTTCATCAGCCTGTCCTTGCTGTACTAAATGCTCTAATCAGGTGACACAGGGGAGACAACTGAAAGTAAATATATTTCACCCGGAGAAAGAAGGGGAATTGGAACTAGGAAGGAGGACAAGGAGAGGCAGCTGCAGATGCCTCCCTTCTCTCTGACATTTACAGTTACCTCTAATCTAGCAGGAAATAGTTAATGGCATGGCCCAGCTTAGGACCTCTTCAACCTGATTTCGAACAAAATCCACCTCTCCCTTAAGAAGCTAAGAGCCTTGTAGCTAAAGGCAAATGTGGCCTACCTGACTGGTTATGTAAGTGACCCACGCCCAGACATAAACAAACCCGGCTAAAGCAGTTTTCTGCAAACCTACTGCTGACCTGGTTTGGCCCACTCCGGATGCCAAACCTTACCTGCAAAAGTCAGGTGAGGGCCTCTCAGTCCAGATATCTCTCAACTGTGGCTGAGTAAATTGTTTCATTCATTCATTGTATTTCATTTTAACTCTAGTCCTTTATGAACAGCAGAAACATTCATTGAGAATAACTAACCACCATAAATGGGTGAGACTTACAATACAATTCCCAGCACTCTGCTGAAACAGTGCCCTTCATGGTCACCAAAGACCTTAAAATGACAGAACTTACAGTAGTTCTCGGTCGCACCTTCTGTGACCTACAGCAGTATTTAATACAGTTGATCACTTCCTGTCCTTATCCTCCAGGACACCAGGCTCTCTAGGTTCTCCTCCTGCCTTGCTGGCCTTTCCTTCTCAGGCCCCATGACAGGTTCCTCCTCAGCTTCTGGATGTTGGCAGATTGTACTACTTTAGGGTCAGTCCTCAAACCTCCTCTCTCTCCACTCTTCCCTTGGTCATCTGACAGCATGGCATCACATGATGATGACTCCCAAAGTTTCAACTGCAGTCCAGATGTCCAGACCACTCCCCTGAATCTCAGCTGTCCCCTCAGTGTCTCCTCCTAGTTGTCCAGCAGTCATGCCAAGCACAACAGGTCCAAAGCTGAACTCTGGATTTCCCCCACTACACCCAGCTTCTCCTCACAAAAAATGGCAACTCTGTCTTTCCTTGGAGTCACCTTTGGCTGTTTTCTTTCTTTCACAACTGGATTCAGAATCTGACCTTTTCTCAACACCTCCACCGCGATGCCAGACAAGCCACCACTGCCTTCTTCCTAAACTGTTACAACAGTAGTCTCTCTGCTCCCACTCTTGGCCCTCCATCGCCTTTTCTCCACGGGATAGACAAAGGAAATCGAGTCATGTCATACCTCTGCAAAATTCTCCAATGGCTTCCCACTGCATTCTGAGCGAAGGAAGACCAGACTTTTCCATGACCTACAGTGCCTCCCATTTCCTGCCCCTCCTCCACTTTCTCTCAGCCTCTCTGAAGCCCTGCCCACTACTCTACTCCAGCCCCACCAACCTCCTAGCTGTTCTTGCCCCAGGCCATTTGCACTGGCTGCTCTGCCTTCCAGCTTGGCTCTTCCCCTGGATATGTAGATGCCTTGCTCTCTCACTTTCATATGGTCTCTGCCCCAGTGTCGTCTTACCAAAGAGGCTCTCCCTGACCTTCTTATATGAAATGGCAAATGCTAAACCTTGCTTTATTTCCGCTCATGCCACATACCATCACCTAGCATATTAGAGATTTATTTGCTTGTCATAAATCATCTGTTTCCTTCCACTAGAACATAAGCTCCATAAGAACAGCAACTTCAAAGACAGTTTTGTTCACCGTCAGTAACTAGAACCATAGAGTCAGGTAGCAGATAATGAATGTTCACTGAAGAGATAAATAATGTCTCATCAAGAGAAGAAAATTCTCTTCAGGTCTAGTAATGTTTTCTCAGATTCTGGACGTCTTCTTGTGATAGGCTCTCCTTGCTACACGTTGTGATGGGAGTATCACTGTCTTCTTTCATTCACTTATTCACCCATTCATTCATTCATTTCTTCAACACTTACTGTCTACTGATCACCAGGTACTGTACAATCTGCTGGGCCCAGGACAGAGCCCTCAGCCTCTATTACCGACTCGTAGAAAAACATCTTCAGGCCGGGCACGGTGGCTCACACCTGTAATCCCAGCATTTTAAGAGGCCGAGGTGGCAGATCACCTGATGTCAGGAGTTTGAGAACAGCCTGGACAACACAGCGAAACCCCGGCTCTACTCAAAATACAAAAATTAGCTGGGCATGGTGGAGGGCGCCTGTAATCTCAGCTACTCGGGAGGCCGAGGCAGGAGAATGGCTTGAACCTGGGAGGCCAAGGTTGCAGTGAGCTGAGATCGCACCACTACATTCTAGCCTGGGCAACAGACTGAGACTCCATCTAAAAAAAAAAAAAAAAAAAAAAATCTTCAGAGCCCAGTATTGTGCATTCCCCAGGAGGTCCCCTGACACAGCCAGGAGGCTTTCCTTATTCTCTCAGCTCTTCCTATTACCTCTGTATTTTGTCCTGTCATCTATCACACTCCGGTGATAAGAGTTTTATTTTGCTCTTTCTGGTGGGCGAAGTAACTCCCTGACTAGGGTCTCAGCTACAAATAGATTGTGTAAAACACAGTAACATGTGCCTCTTATGCCTTCTGGTAGCAATAGCCCAAGAGTATTACTGTTTAATCCCTTTATTTAAAATATCAGATAGGCTACCCCTTTGCTAACAAAATAATTATATGTTCAGGCAGATATGCAAAATAAAGGTACTGGGAAGATGATAACAGGAAGAAAAACATTTAAAAGGAGGAATTAGATGTAAAATAGGAGCTACTATAAGAGTCAGCATCTCTGGAACACCTGCTACACACTGAGTAATTACACCAGACACTACTGCTATTGTGGCTAACGTAACCATGGTGCTTACTCTGAACCAGGCACTCTATGATTAATATTTATTAACAAATTTCATCCCCAAAACAATTCCATTTGACAGACGAAGAAACTGTGGTGCTATTTAAATAACTTCCCAAGATCATACAGCTAATCAATGGTAGCTCTATGCAGACACTCTGCTATGTAGTTCAAAGTCCTTTATGTAACAATTAGGGTTACCAGGTATCCTATCTTGAACCAAAGAAAATGGTATTTGAGCAATGTCTGGTATTTTTCCATTAAGAAGTTTCATTAATGTGTTACAATGTGACTTGTACCTAGATATGTTCGCCCACTTCCTGGGCCCGTGCTATTCACAACTGGCAGTTTGCTGCTGGGCTATGACCGCGTGAGTCTTGCTGAGAAAACATTCATAGAACAGTAGATACATTATCTCATTTTCTTTAAGAGCACAACAACATTCAAGATACTGAAGACTCAAAGACCAGAAAGATAAACTAAGATGTCAACTGCTATTTCTTGGTGATAGAGTATAGGCAGTTTTTGTTTTCAACTCTTTCCTATGTGTAATTTCTAGATTTTTAACAATAACCATCTTTATGTCTAAAATAAGAGTTTGAAAAAGTCATTTTTCAGGGGGTGGGGGAGACAGAGTCTCGCTCTGTCACTCAGGGTGGAGTGTAATGGCGTGATCTCGGCTCACGGCAACCTCTGCCTCCGGTGTTCAAGCAAGATTCTCCTGTCTCGGCCTCCAGAGTAGCTGGGACTACAGGCGCACACCACTGACTGCGCTTGGCTAATTTTTGTGTTTTTATTAGAGACAGGGTTTTTCCACGTTGGCCAGGCTGGTCCTGAACTCCTGACCTCAGATGATCCACCCGCCTCGGCCTCGCAAAGTGCTGGGATTACAGGCGTGAGCCACCGCACCCAGCCGAAAAAGTCATATTTTTAATATGCCTCTCAAGTAAAGAAAAGCTATGTAATTTTATGCAGAATGGTAGGTTATCAGTAAGTCAACCATATCAGATAATATATGTATAAATGTATTAACTGGAAACATTTTACCCAAGAGCATACAGAATTGTTTTTAACCAACTGCCAAACTCACTCTCCATAACTGCATGAGTCATTATCATATTTATTTTGTAGACAAGAAAGCTATGGCCCAGGGAAAGTGATTAACCTGCCCAGGTTATTAAGTGGTTGAACCAGAACACAAACACAGTGCCAACAGAGACCAAAGCCTACCAGCTGTGTTATCCAATCTCCCAAATTCCCTAATTCAAAGAAATCTTTGCCAAGTTCTGAAGTTTATAGAAAGTCCTCTTCATCAATGGTCTTAGTGTGACCCAGAAAAAAGAAAAAAACTACCCTCACAATGAAAGTGAACGTTTATAAGCTGGGTGCAGTGGCTGGTTTCTATAATCCCAGCACTCTAGAAGGACGAGGTGGGAGGAATACTTGAGCCCAGGAGTTCAAGACCAGCCTGGATAATACAGCGAGACCTTGTTTCTACAAAAAAATTAGCTGGATGTGGTGGTGCATGTCTGTATATGCAAGCTACTCAGGAGGCTGACATGGGAGGATCACTTGAGCTTGGAAATTAGAAGCTGCAGTGAGCTATGTTCTTGTCACTGCACTCCAGCCTGGGTGAGACCCTGTCTCTAAGAAAATTGGGGGGGAGGACATTTCCAGGGGTAAATTAGCATTCATCTCTTGCCCATTCCTCTTCTAAGGTTCTCTTAAAATTTTTCCTGATGTTAGTCTTGGCCTTACTCTTGTGAGTTGGACCTGACGTTACGGAGAAGATCCATCCAACTTCCAAAATTATCTCAGCCCAGGAATTTCCTGTGGGTCACATGTAAGCTAAAGTAACTCTGTAGATTTTAATATGTACCAAGAGTATCTGAGAGAATCCAGGGAACCTCTGTTCACCAAACTAGAGTCTCAATTCAAATACCCAATTCACCCTCAGAACTGACCTCATCTTCCTGGGATCCTTTAAAAAGAAAAGTGGTCCCTGGAAGGAGGTCGGGCCTCTCAGGTCAGTCCTATTAACCGCAGTAACAGCTGGGGACACAGCCAGTGGATTCCAGAGGTGCTGGGAGTAAGAGCTGTTTTTCCAGCTCCTCCCTCTACCCTGGAAAAACACAGTTTAAACCCCCTCCTAAATCACAAGTACACTTTGGGTCTCTAAAACCAGATCCTTAAAAAAAGTCCTATTCTACTGTTTTGAGAGAACTAATCAAAATTACTGAAGAAGAAAACAAGCCTTTTCCCTTGTAATAGAGGAAAGATACAGAGAAGTCAGGAGAAGGGAGAAAATGCTGTCCTCTGAAAACAAAAACCAATCTTTCCAAGCCCTCAGTCCTCATTGTAGTAGCACTAAGTAGCCTTCAAGAGTCCATGTGTTTATGTTTGGAAAAAGGACTCTCCAATGCATAAGTAACTTTTTTCTGCCCTTGCTTCCCTCAAGCAATCAAGCAGATATTCAGTCATGTGTGGTGTGTGGACTTCGGCATGATTAGATTTAATCAACAAGCCCCTTCCTTCTTGATGGAGTTCTCCAAGGCCTAAAGCAAATTAGTCCACATAAAGGAAAAATTGGCTAACTGAGTGGGGAAAAAAAACGGATATATACAAACACCACAATAAAACCAAAAGACCTCAGATGAAGTGGCAGGACTCTGACAAGACCGCTTCAAGTGACTCCAAAAATATAAACAAACTGATGAGGAAGATGCCCAATATGCCGTCATCACAAAGAACTCTATGAATAATTCAAATCCCCTATAATTTTATGGAAAGACCCAGGCACACAAAAATGATTTTGTTTCTTTCAAATTCATGAGGAGCTTCATTCTCCAGTGTCCATCTCTAGACCCATATGTGTTTTTGCCCCACTAAATATCCTTAAAAGTAATTGAGTTTTACTATAGACAAAAATCTATGCTAGCAAAATAGAGAATTCTCCATGGAAATGTGCATTTTTTTCACTTATTTTTTATGTGTCCTCAATAGAAACATTTTGAATGAATCAATAAATGGGCAAATAGATGAATGAATGATGAAAGCCAAGTACTACCTGGCATTCCTCCAAATTGTTCTGTTTCTTCTGGTTTAGAAGCCCTACTTAATTCCTGAATCCTGTTCCATTATCCTGAGCAACTCTGAGACACCACCGAGTAGGTGGGGATGAATGAGGGCTGGATGTGGGATTTGTCGACATTCATAACCAGGACTCTCCATTGTCAGGGATGACTCAGACCAAGTAGATGAGACAAGCGATTTCCCTGCCTGTGGGGAACAGTGTGAAATAAGCTGAGGGTTCACTAAGGGTAGGTGGGTTTTCCTGCTTCCATCTGGGGCTCTGCAGTAGATCACCTTGCAGGCTACCCCACACCATCATGAGGACAACCATTACCAAGCACACTCAGGGGAAGAGCAAGGTCAAGCAGCGGGGCCAGGCTCAGCTTTCCTGGGCCACTCTCAGGTGCCTACATGCTGAGAATGGGATCCCATAAATCCCAAAAGCCTCTGAGAAGAACAGGAAGTGGCCTGAATTGAGCACCTGAGTCCTTCCATGAGGCCCATCGTGATGCAAAGAGAGACCAGATGGCAGGTGCTTCTGGGGGAAGCATCTGGGTCAGAGGCCAGGGGAAGAGAGTCCAAGGTTCCTGTAGTGTAAGAGCCAGGGTAGGGCCAAGTCAGGGTGAAACCAGAGGAGAATCACCAGGTCCTGACCGTCACCACAATCCCAGCTGTTGACCTTTATCACAGATGCCAGAACAGCCAGTAATCATGCAGTCATGCCTCAGGGAAGCGCCAGCCCAGTCAAGCCACTGCAGAACCCAGAAGGACCCGGAAGGTGCAGTGTAGACTGAAGGACTGGGGCTTTCCGTACCTCCACCCCCTATTAACCTCCACTGTTGCAAGGAAATCACATTCAACAGCAGCTTGACAAAGAACAGTAGGAGAGGGAAGAAACTTGAGACACTGAATATTTTACGTAAAGATACTGATCAGTCACCCAAAATTACTATTTACATTATATCAGACCAAGTTTTCTACATTAGACGAAAACACATCCTTTCCCCTCCCCTGCCCCACTGCCTATAGAGTAGGACTCCATGAAGATGATCAGATCAATTGTAGATAAAGACTATCTAGGTGTAGTGTGGGTAAATTTGTGCCACGAGACAGTTTCAATATTTACTGCCTACTTTCTGGCATCCAAGTGCCAGAGATGTGGTAACGGGCTAGCTACCTTCAAGGAATTCAGTGTCTTAGGGTACAGAGGTTTAATACAGCTGTAATACAGTAATGAGAGGGCCTATCCTAAAAATACATGCAAGGCAGAGTGGCACAGGAGATACAACGCTGAACTCCAAGGGAATTCAGAGAATGCCTCCTGGAAAAAGGATACTCAAGCTGCATCTTAAAGAGCAAGTTGGAGATTAATAGTTGAAAATGGGAGAAATATTCACCTGAATTTGCTAAAATAAAAATAAAAAAGAGAGATGATTTATGGAAGGCATGTGAGGGCAGCTTACAGAACTAAAAGAATTAAGCATCCAAGCCTTGAGAGGTAGGAAGCTGGGCAGCAAAAAGGGCCTGGAACCCAGGCAGGACTCTCTCATCCCTACTTCTCTCTACATGTTTGCAGTATTTCCTCCTACTACCGACTGATTTTTTCCAGCTAAAGGTTTCACTCCAATCTATCCAGCATTGCCACCCAAGAAAGAAGACATCTCCCACCAATCTCCAGTATGAATAATCCCAAAGCAGAATTCTGATTGGCTATGATTAAATCATGTGCCCAACCAAGGCCAATCACTGTGGCCCAGGCAGGAGGAGTGCCGTGATTGGCCCAGTCTGGGTGGGATGCCCATCCCACTGCAATCAGCAAGGCAAAGTCACCTGAGAAATCAGCAGCATCATTTGGACCTATTGCCAGAGTAATAAAGGGGCCACCTCCTAAAGAGCAAAGGGAAGAAACATACCAAGTATGTAAAACTAACCATCCAGGCCAGCACAACGTTTGGCACCTCTCTACATATCTGTATGGCCATGAATCAACAGGCCACAAGGCTAGGCTATATTCTATCACTTTGATACATTCTATGTATGTCTGACTCTGTCCATTTGCTTAGAGAGAACATCCTGGCATTAAAACCCCACAGGCTTACAGGCTATTAAAATGACATTCTTTTCATGATGCCCCCAAATTGAACCTAGTCTCTTTGCCTTGAACTTTGACAGTAATTTTTCCTGATCTCTCCTATGGGACTTAATCACTTTCTACTGTACTTAATTAATGTATCTGAATAAATAATCATTTGTCCTTCCCTAAAACCAGGAGTGATGGAGAGGAGTCCCCTGAACAAGGAGATAGTAAATTGTAATACTCTCTCCCTTCCACCTGCAGAGATTAATGGAGAACGATACCTTGTCCAAGAATTTGAGCAGCCAAAAATAAAGAAAAATTTACTTTCAAAAATTTGGCAAAGTATTTGTTTAACTAAAGGTAGTGTTGAGAGTATGCAGCTATGTTGTTTGGCAAAGAGTTTGCAATGGGCCTCTTCTACTCTGCTGACAATGGTAGGCCTCTAGGCAGAGTCTGGAATTGAAATTGCTCTGTATGAGGTTAAACACTCTCTTCTTGAGAGCCAAAGAAATCTTAGCAGGTTATGTCACCTTTAGGAAAATGTTTCTCTTCCTTAATAAGGATTTCTCTAGTGACTTACTCATCCTATGGTATTCAGCTGTCGTTTGGGGAGTTTTTAGACTGAATACACACATGCACATCCACATTCATGTGTACATCTGATGCAACTTCACAAAAGGGAGGAAGGGAAAGAAGAAAAGACAAGCCCATGAGATAAAAGTAACTCACCTTTAAAAATCATCATTAACATTTCTAAAATGCCATCATACCTCTGCCTACTTACTGTGTCAAGGATTATTTTTTCAGATTAGGTACCTGCCCTCTAAACATTCAATGAGCTCACGAAATAGGCCAAAACAATGGCCTCAGGGTCTTAGGTCTCCACTCTCAGCATACCCAGTCTCTCTAACTGTATCTTTTTGTCCAGGACAAACCTGTGAACTTTCCAGGTCACAGTGGAAAGCACTCCCAGCCCCTTCTTTTCCCAATTCACCCTGTCTCTTCCTCTCCTAAGCCAACCACTCTGTGCTCTAGGCATCTGTGCATCTGTTCCCAACTCCAATCCAACAATGTGTATAAGTACTATGTGTGTGTATAGGAGGAAGGTATCAAGATTCATAAACAACCCTACCATCTTGCTCCTCCAGAGTCTTCCCCTGTCACTTCTCCTAGTAAAGATACACAAAATAGAGGGAGAAGCTAAGATGGGGAGGCACAATGGCACCTTGTGAACCCAAGGTAGCCACCCATTGAAGTTTACCATCCTTTACCTCTACTGAGAGGTGGTGAAACATACCAGGAAGAACAAAACTGCTTGAGTGTCCTGGTTCTTGGCCTGGCTGTGCCATTTATTAGCTCTAATTTGTGGCAACACATTTCTCCTCTCTGAGCCTTGGAGTCCCCACCTAATAAATGAAGGTGACAGTCACATCTAATATACAGGTCTTTTACAAGACAACACACGTAAAAAATACGTTATGCATATGTCATTCTTTCAATCCTTCTCCTTCTTTATTCTACCATGATTACAATTCCCTGTGTTTCCTGGTATGACTTTGGGAATAATTATAAAACTCTCCAAGCTTCAGTTTCTTCACCTCTAAAACAGAGATAATATATGTATTACAGAGTTATTTTGAGACTCACATATCATAGATGTAAAAGATGTACTATAGCTTAGTAAAGATTAATAGGATACCATATAAATATCAGTAATTTTTATTATGATTAGAGAAAATATGGTGTTATCTAAGCTCTCCAAGATTGTCAAGCTTTCTGGTATGCCTTGCCTTCTTTGGCAACTGTAACCTGGTTTTACACCAGGAAAAAAAAAAGAGAGAGAGAGAGAAAAACATTTTTCACACTATGTGTCATTGGAGAGGCAACATATGATATGAGCTGGGGAAGGAGAGAATGAGAGAAGTTACACAAGTGGATAAAAGGCATAAGAGAAAGAACATTTCAACATTTCCTGGGGCCTAATGATTTATACTAAAGTATGCATTTTAAAGAAATGACAATTATGAAAACCTTGGGTAAAGGTAATGCCTATATTTTCCAATCTTTGATTAATAAGCTATACATTTCTTGATAGAATCTCCTACTTTAAAAAACAAAAAAACAGAAAATCAGGCATTCCTGGAGTCCTTGAAGTAGAACAGTAATGGATTCTGGCCCACTCCAATCATTAACCACTGGGCTACTAGTACAGTCAGTCCTAGGGCTGCCTATGAAAGGAACAAGCCAACTTTGGGGACCCCAGGAGTACATTTTGGGCAGCCTGGTTTTAACTGCTTTCATCATGCTCCGCTCTGGACATGGGCCATTTTCAAAGGCACTGCTTCTAAGTCACATCCTTGTATCTTCTCTCTGAAGGTATGAGGATAAGAAAGTGCTAGATACACTTTTTAATTGAAATATGGTATTAGTGGGTTTCTGCTAATGGTATTTTCCTCTTGTTACCAAATCCTTGCTCTAAATTTTCACATCATTCCCTGTACAAGCCAGTAACATGTATGTGTCCAGGTTTCTATAAAAAAAATAGCGAAAACTAGGACAGAAGGAGATATTAAAGCAAAGGAAATACTGACAACAGAGGTCAAGACATGGAAAGAACAGGAGAGAACATAAGACATGACACTATTTCCGACCAAATTCAAGAGAGGTTTGCCAACAAGCCAGTAATTCCAAGCCCTCAAAACCACCTTCATGATTTCTCAGGTGACTTGAACCTACATCTGAGAATGATGTTGGTGGTGATTAGAAGGAAGGGAAGAATGATGAAGAAATTCAAGCCACCTTAGTTTTGAAGACTGACAAAAATGCTTGTGATATCCCCTAGGTGACAAAGAGACCATAGTTCACAAACTGACCATCAGGCTAAAAAATCAAGTTCTGCGGTATTTCTTCCACTACATAGAGGGGGCACATCTGGGTTCTGGGAGATGGGTCCCCATGTTAAGATCCCTGTAAGCAGAGACAGCATCTGTCAGGGTCATTACTTCACCATACCCTCAAAAATAGTGCCTGGCACCCCCCCACCCCAGATGCTTGTTGAACACGTGAATAACTCCCTTCACGTCACTGTTGCCCTCATCTGTCAAATGAGGGGATTGGACCAGATCGTCTCTAAAGCCCTTTAGGTTCTAAGGATCTGTGGTTCTGGGACTCTGCTAACTAGCATTACAGCATGACCAAACCCATGCTTCATAACTAAATCACAATGATTTAATAAAGAACACAAGTGTGGAAAATGGTCTAACAATCCCCACCCCTCTGCTACCAACCTTATTTTCACTGATCTTTTATCAGTGGCAAATAGTTAATCATTTCCATATCCCAGATACCTGCTTTCACTTGAATCATGTTTAATTTATACATAGCTATGCTATGACTTTCTGTTGCAGTTCATACTGGCCACCCTCCAACTTTGGATTTAAAAGGAGAGCACAATAAATGCATTCCCTACAATTTCAATGGACTCTCAAAGTTCTCCACTGGCCTCCTCATCATTAATCCCATGTCTCTCCACGGTGTAAGGCTGCCCAGGCCCCAACAACACTGGGCAACATAAATACAAAACTAAATAAAGCAGATTAGTCCCCAAATTTAACTGGATCAGAATTGGCACAGAGATTTGGTGGACTCTACAGAATGGCACCTTCCCTCAAGCAGCTCTCAACGTACCAGAACTAATAACATTCACTCCAAACTCATAATGACTTTGTGTGTCTCCTCTCTGAAAAGCAACTAACTATTTGGGAATAATGTCAAACTTACAGAAAAGCCGAAAGAAATCCACTGACTTTTTTTTTAAAAAAAAGAGAAGCAAAAGAGAAGCTAAAAGAATAACAGCAGCACAGAATAACAATATATACTATTTACCCAGATTTCCATACTGTTAACATTTTACTCCATTTTCTATTTGTGTACAAGCTTGTTTTTATAAGCACATGCTTGTGCTCTTGTGTGTGTGTGTGTATATATATATTTATATATATATATATATAATATATTTATATATATAATACATATATTTGCACCTTGAATTATTTAATGGTAAGTTACATATATCATGGCCCTTTAATATATAACTATATCCACCAAAGATATACAGGCTTTCATGTTGAAATTTTTTTTAAGTCTATTCCTTACAACATCTATAAAATCAATAAAATAGAGAAAACCATTTTTTTAGATAAAAAATAAAATTAATTTTTAAAACATTAATTTTGATGTCCTAAAATAGTATGTTGAATATAAGCTATTAAAGTCTTCAGTGATAGAATTTGAAGGATGGCAGCTGAGCAACATGAAAAATGTGTTCAGGTTGAGTCTTTCTACTAGCCCTAGATGGTAAACACATCTTATTCCTGGAGTTGGCCTTGATCTAAGCCAAAGAGCAAACAAGCCAAACACTTCTATTTTATTTCAGAAGGAAGGAAGAAGATGCTCGAAGCTAAGCTGGTATGCTGACAACTGCTAGCGTCCATCCTCCTCTGGAAGAAGCAGAGGGTAACAGGGTAAGCCATCCTGCTCCCTAGAACAGGTATGCTCCCAAAGGACGGTGCTGCAGAGGTAACCAGCTTAGAAACACCTTTTCTACTTGTAAGCTTCTAAAAATGTTTCTTTTCTCTTTGAATAAAAAGCATAACTACACACGCCACTACACAAGACAAGAAATGGGAAGGATTAGACACTATCTTATTTTTTTAAGCCTCAGAAGGCAACAATCATCACCAGCTAAGCCCAGCCAAGGATGGGACAACAGCTTCTCACGGCACCTCTTCTGCACCCTAACACCAGCTTGCCCCTTTTCCCATGGCCCACACTGCAACAAGAATGGGTTGCAAGTAAGAGAGAACAAGCAATGTAAACCCATTCCATTATCAATCATGCGCAGATAAATGGCTCTTGTTTTTCAGCAGTAAAGGATTTTACTTAACCTACTTGACAATTATTTTTAGTAAACTAGTTAATATGTGACTATATTCTCTGAAGATATACAGGCTTTTGTGTTGAAATTATTTTTTTTCAAATCCTTTCCTTAAACCATCTATAAAATCAATAAAATAGTATGAAATAGAAAAATTTTCTCAGTTACAAAATATTTTTTAAAATGACTACACACTTGAAAACTAAAACAAAAGACACAGAAACTGAGTGTGAAACACATGCGTATTCTCTGCAAATCCCACAAAGACTGAACATGTTTAAATCAACAGGACTCTTTATTGTCAAGGTAACTCCACGGTAACTCTGATGAAGTGAATCCAAAACACTTACCTTGTACTAAACTCCCTTTTTTTTTTCCTAAAGACAATTGCACATACATAATAACACCAAGGTAGGTAGATTCAAAATGAAAGGAACATAAGAATTAGTAGGTTTGCCTCAGAAACCTATATGTATCTATACAGTGAGAGTTTCATAAAGACACATGTAAACACGCACTACATTGGAAAAACAGCCTGGCAAAGAAACAAGGAAAAGAAAGGTAAGAATAGGATGTCTGGTTTTCCTTGTCAAGGAAAGAAAAGATACTGCAATCTACCTTGTTTGGATGCCCGTCTTCGAATCTTCATTTTGGGAAAGGAAGGCCACGAGTAGTTAAAAGGTGAGTCAGAGTCAGAATCCATCGTTTTGTTTTGGTGAAATCAACAGATGAAACAGCAGAGACTCGGGAAGAACTTGGGGCGTCCCCAGCCAGGAGGCAAGCCTCTCCGTGTGATGTAAAGGGAAGGAATGAGACTGGATGAAATAGCTCCTGCACACCGGGAGGGAAAGGCTATAAATGTTTTGCTTCCTTCGGGCATTCAGGCGTGTAGACCGACAAGGAGGCTGTAAATATTAAAGCCAAACTAGGGAAGGAAAGGAGGGAGAAGGCGGGGGAGCTAAGAGTTTGGCTGAAACAGTGCAGTCCACTTATTCAAAAGGTCATTGGGAGCAAATGAATCATTAACTCCTCTCTTCTGGTTGCTGGAAATGGAAATGAAAAAGGAAGGTAACCGGAAATTGAAAGAGGGCTGCCTGTGATTTAAAAAAAAAAAAGCCTCCAAATGCAGGCTTGTTTTGCTCGGAGTGAGAGTATCGCTTCTCAGAAGAGCCACCCAGTGCCGTGTTAGATAAAGGTTGAGGTTTATGTGTGTGGACAGCCAGAAAGCTTGATCCCCAGGCAAACGAAGGCAGGCAGACTCCAGGAAGAGCTCTTTCCAGAGCAGACTATTCTCTCATGCCATTGGCAGCTTGGGCAGCTTTTCGGATCTAAGAACCAGAACAGCTCTGATAATTCATTTAACAATCCAGTCTCACTGCCCTTTTAATCCTAATGTGGTTGGAAGTTTTCATTTTTATATAGCTTGTACTCATTTCATCAGATTCATGCAAAGTTACCTCCCACTGTTTAGCACAACTGGGGTATTTCCATATTGGTACTGTCACCAAGTTTGGCCGTCAGTCATCAGGATTTTGGCGCCTTTATAGCTCTGATCTAAACTTTCAGTCCATCTCAATAGAGCTGGTGACTAATTTACCACAAACCAACAGTTCTTGCAGTCTTCCTGAACAATTCTCCAGTAATTAGCATTCAGGAGAAGCTCATTATTGCCTCCCCATAAATCGTGGCACTGCTCAAGCTCACTTCTCCACTTCCTATAGGCACACAAACATGCATGCCCCAAATAAGCCCAAACACAACAGCTAAGATCTGCAGTGGAAAAAAGGATGAACCAAATGTTACTGGGGAGTCTCTTTTAAGCATTTCTTTTAGTAGAAACAACAGCAAGAAATGTTTTATTTTGCTATTTGAGGTCATCTGATGTCCAACTAAATTAAAGGACACTGGAAACAATATGAGGATCAAGTCTGCAGATTTAGAAGCTAACAGTATGTGTCTTCATTAACATTCATTTCTTTGCTTCAATTATTTCCTAAATTGTCAGTACTACTGTGCCACACTGTGTAAGAAAATAGCTGTATAGCCTGTTCCATGAAAGCTAATCCTGTCTGATTGGGTAGGGGTTGAGTGAGGGGCATATGGAGAAGAGGAGAAAGGGGAGAGACCGCTTAATTTCAAATTTAAATCAAAATCAGAATTACATAAATCACTGCTGTTTTTATAAGTTTGTCACCTAAACATACAACTAAAACAAAATACAACTATAGTTATAAGAATTGCAATTAAGTGAAAAGAAATATTAATACATTTTCTATTTTGTGGCTTTTTTTTTTTTGAGACAGAGGCTCACTCTGTCACCCAGGCCGGAATGCAGTGGCAGGATCTCTGCTCACTGCAACCCCCACCTCCTGGGTTCAGGTAATTCTCCTGCCTCAACCTCCTGAGTAGCTGGTTCTACAGGCATGCACCACCACATCCGGCTAATTTTTGTATTTTTAGTAAAGATAGGGTGTTGCTATGTCAGCCAGGCTGGTCTTAAACTCCTAACCTCAAATGACCCACACACCTTGGCCTCCCAAAGTGCTGGGATTACAGGCGTGAACCACCATGCCAAGCCTGTGGCTTTTTATTTGATGAGTAAGTACATATTTTTCTCAACCAACTGGATATAATTATAAGGATACAATTAAAAAGAACTTTCAGTCCTTATATCTGGTAAAAGAGTTTTAGTCCTTATGGATCTTTAATTGGAAAATATACCAAATCCTGTGGAAGAGTATTTACATTCACTCTCAATTTTAAGAGCACAGAACGGTGCCTAGGACGCTGTAGGCAATTGCTGAAAGAATGAATGATTTACAATAGTCAGCCTCCCGTGTAAATGACCTTTACCCTGTGGATGAAGAATCTTTACATGACAACTGATTAAAAACACATCCTTTGACAAAACCTTCTACAAGGACTATTATACAGTGTTTAAAATATAGATTTGTATTTTATTTAGCACAACAGTTGTAAAAAGAACAATACTTCTAGGTAGAGAAAACTCAATATCCTGAGGCTGCAGAAAATAGTGGGAGTGTGCACAGGTCTATGGCCCTTTGGCTGCTTCTAAGTTGTCTGTAGACCAAGGAAAGGGATCTTCATTAGTGTAGTCAACCACCAAACAAAAATAGTGGTGGATCAGGAGATACTGTTATTTTTCTTCAGCTCTACTTGCTACCATAAAATAATCCTCTGAAACGCAAAATTTCCAAGGCGGTTAGAAATACTAAAGTACTCTTGTCTTCTGCTAGCTTTTGAATTTGTTAGCAAGAACATTCTCATTTTTTAGATTCCCCTCACCAAACAGACCTACAAAAACCTCCAGCTAAAATCACATCTATTGGTAAAGGATTGAATGCTTCAGTCCCCCGTACCAAGAACAAGGCAAAGATGTCTAATCTTACCACTTCCAATCAATTTTGTAGTGAGAATCCTGGCCAGTGAAAATATGTAAAAGGAAAACAAATAAATGTCACATATACAATTTCTATGCAAAAATCCCAAGAAAAGCTACCAAAATCTTGTTCATATTTTAACTAATAAGTGAGTTTGGCTACCAAAATTTTAAAATTTTGCTCTCTAAAGGATGCCATTAAGGAATTTTAAAAAGGAAAGAAAAAAAACTGGTAGAAAACAATTTCAGAACACATATTTGATCACAGTCTGCATCCAGAATATAAACAGAATTCTTACAAGCTCAACATAATAAAATAAAAATTAAAAATTACTAAAAAAAACCAACCAAAATTTATTAATAATTATACAAACAAAAAAGCTATGCAAGTATACATAATGACATGAAAATATACTCAACATGATTAATCATTAATAAAATATAAATTAACAACTGCAGTGAGATACCACTGCATACTCACTGGAGTGCTGAAACTGTAACTGTGAATACCAAGTGTTAGAGAAAATGTAGCACAGCTGGAACCCTCATATATATCTGATAGGAATGAAATATGTTCCAGTAACATTGGAAAATAGTTTGGCAGTTTCATTTAAAGTTAAGCACACATTTGCCCAATATTCCCAGTCTGAGGTATTTACTCAAAAAGAGGGTTTATACATGAAGGTTTATAGTCACTTTACTTATTTTATGCCCCCAAGTTAGAAAAATGCAGTTGTCCATTGACAGGTAAGTCCTGGTTGCCACTACATGGATCCCTCTCCAACAATATAAAGTTGGGGCCAGGTGCAGTGGCTCAGGTCTGTATTCCAGCATTTTGAGAGTCCCAGGTGTGTGGATTTCCTGAGGTCAGGAGTTCGAGACCAGCCTGGCCAACATGGTGAAATCCTGTCTCTACTAAAAATACAAAATTAACAGGGAATTGTGGTGCATGCCTGTAATCCCAGCTACTCAGGAGGATAAGGCAGGAGAATCATTTGAATCCAGGAGGAGGCAGAGGTTGCACTGAGCCAAGATCATGCCACTGTACTGCAGCCAGGACAACAGAGCATGATTCTCTCTCTCTCTCTCTCTCTCTCTCTCTCTCTCTCTATACACACACACACACACACACACACACACACAGAGTATATTTTAGGGGTAAATGTTTAACAATTTGATCATAAATCTATAATTGTTGAAGCTGAATGTGAATATATTCAGTTCATCATACCATTCTCTCTACTATTGCAAATGTTTGACATTTTTCATAATAAAATGTCAAATAAATAAAATTTATTACAATTGTCCCTCAATGTCCTTGGGGGTTTGGTTCTAGCAGCCACCACCAATGTAGAAACCCATGGACGCTCAAGTACCTCATATAATATCATGTTCTATTTGCACATAACCTACACACCTCCTCATGTACTCTTTAAATCATCTCTGAATTACTTCTAATACTTAATAAAGTGTAAATGGTATGTATAAATAATTACTATACTGTATTGGCTTTTATTTTTATTATTGTGCTATAACAGTTTATGTACCTATTCAAATATTTCCTATATGTGGTTGAGTGAATCTGTGGATGCTGAACCTGTGAATACAAAGCACTGACTATAAATCCTAGAAAAATTATTCTAAAAATATTACATGAGAACATTTGTCTCAAGATACTCTCCCTAGAATAAACTACTTGTTTATTTAATTTTTACCCATGTAATTGTTAAAAATGGTATTATATGGTCATGTTAATTTTTAATTACTTGATTATTACATTTGTGGTATATTTTTATTTCTTATTTGGGATTTATCTCTTCATATCAATAGTTCTTGATTCTTTTTGTTTGTTTGTTTGCATTTACCATTTTCCCAAATTCCAATGGAGAAAAATAACAATAATATTACCAGGCAAGTTTTTTTGGGTACTAACTATTTACAAAAGATTGTGTCAAATGAGTTGTTATACTTTAGCTCAAAACAATACAGCAATTCTATGAGTTAGACTTTATTTTATGTATGTTTCATAGATGAATAAACTAAAGTTCAGAATGATTATGTTACCTAAGGTAGTACAGCTAGATAGGAACCAATGAGCCAAGGAACTATAGAAAAAAAAATCCCTGACATGCACTTGTATGTTTATTGCAGCACTATTTACAATTGCAAAGTCAAGGAACCAACCCAAATGCCAATCAATGATAGACTGGATAAAAAACAACATGGTACATATACACCATAGAATACTATGCAGTCATAAAAATGAATGAGATAATGTCCATTGCAGGGACATGGATGAAGCTGGAAGCCATCATCCTCAGCAAACTAACACAGGAAGAGAAAAACAAACAGCACATGTTCTCACTCATAATCGGGAGTTGAACATTGAGAAAACATGGACACAGAGAGAGAAACAACACACCCAGGGCCTGTTGGGGTGTGGGGAGTGAGAGGAGGGAACTCAGAGGACTGGTCAATAGGTGCAGCAAACCATCATAGTACATGTATACCTATATAACAAACCTGCATGTCTGCAAAAATTATCCCATTTTCTTTCCCCCCTCTTTTTTTTTTAAGAAATAAGAAAAAAAAAGGCCAAAAGTTTAAAGTTTTTTTGACTCCTTTCGGAAATACTGACCATTCTAAGTTTTCTTTTTAACACTTTCATACTTGTTCAATTTTATCCAACTCACTTCAATATCCCAATTGGAGATCTGTTTATTTTTCTTTGAAGAAAAGACTCTTCCCCTTTTTTTATGTTCTTAATTTGATTGTCTTCTATCCATTTCTCTGCTTACACAAAATGTGAAGTCATATTATGAATGAAACCTCTTTTATAAAATTGTACAACATTAATAACATTGGTTGTGTAGTCATTATCTGGGATTAAATATTGAATGTGTCATTTATAGGATATATGCCTGAGCAAATTAATATATATGTCTGTTTTAATCTTTCTCATCTACAATATATGACAATAATACACACATTGCATTGTCCCAGAAGAATAAATTAGAAAAGCTCAACCATGTTTTTAGTTCAGTGACTGATACAAAAGTAATCATTAAGAACTATAGAAATTCCTTTCAAGAAGTGTTACAAGTAGAATTCATCATCATGGGAAAAAAAGAATCTCTTAATTACAAACTCCTCTAAGCTCCTGTGACAGGGAGCCTCTAAAATAGACCCAATGATCTTCACTTCCTGATATGAACAGCGTCGTCTAAGCCCCTCCCCTATGTAACTTGCTTCTCAGCAATGTAATATGGCAAAATTGAGGGTATAAAATTATCATAATTAAGTTACAAAGAAATCATTATTTTTATCTTGCAAGTTTTCTCTGCCATGTTGGAAATTTTTATATGGCATAAAACTCAGAGAAATCTCCAGCCAACAGCCAGTAACTGAAGTCCTCAGTCCAAGAACTGTAAAGGAATCAAAATCAGCCAATGACCACAGAGACTGAGATTGGAAGATCATTCTCCTCCTGATCCTTCTAGAGAAACTCCGGCCCTGGTGGGCATCCAGACTATAGTCTGATGGAAGACCATGAAGCAGATTGCCAAACTATACTGTACCCAGATTTCTGACTTGCAGAAATTGTGAGATAATAAATATGTACAGTTTTAAGTGGAATTTCAGGATAAGTTATTATACAGTAATAGTTAGACAAGTTCTTTAAAGTTTTACTCTTGTGATAATACCATTTATCATGTTTATTTATTTTATCTACCTTACAAATCTGTAAACAACTAAAGTACATAATCTACCTAGGATCTGCTTTTATCTGTGTCAATTTTTTTGTTCTATTAATATTTGTCTGATGGATTATGCCTAAATGGTTGTTCTGACATTGGCTTATTCTACCTTCTCCTGAAGAACGTAAACTACCCTTAGATATATCATACAGTTAAATTTCCAAAGCATTTTCTATTAGCATGATGTTTCACAAGGCGTCTGTTACGGAGTCACGCCATGAAAAATGTTTATTACTTACACTGATTGCTTTCACAGTGAACAAGATATGGTGAGCCAGATGGCTAGCAACTTAACTTGAATTAATATACAATTTTGTTCAGTGTGTCTTAAATATTTTTGCTCAATAGTTATTAAGTTCACCTACTATTGTACAAAATCTCCCCTGCACATAGTTTTTTGATACATTAAATCTCTATTTTTATAGGACATTGCTTAAAGAGATAAAATCACAAGCTTAGTTCTGGACAAACACAAGAAATGACTTTTGATAAAATTATTGCACATAAAATTTGAATTGCAAAATTTTGACATTCTTGATTTAAGATGTTCGATATTTTGATGGAAATGATGTGCCGTGGTAGCTATAGCATTTAGCACATTGTGGACATTTAGTACATATCTGCTGAATTGAAACACAATGATTTACTTTCTTTTACATATTCTTTTTTTATTAATTTTTCCTCATGAAAGAATAAGCCACACCGTTGAGGTATTAACAAATTATCTTAATAGAATATAAGAAACACTTCTATTTCAACAATGCTAATATATATAATATATTTTAGTATACATATTGAGAAGGAAATATTTCACCAGTGAACTAAAATACTAAAGGTGTTATACTAAAATAATAATGTCCTGAAGAAAAATAGAATTATAAATACTATATTTATTAGCTTATAAATAATTAGAAGGCTTACTTTCTTGTTACTGATTATTGTAAATTTAAATGTATTTCTTATTTCTTCAACCCGGAAGGCTTTAGTATTTTCAGTGACACCATGCATCCCTTTCTCACCTCCTTAAGTTTGAGATCGGGATTTTCTCCCAGTTCTTCTAATTCTGACATTAAAATAGAATTCACTTCTAAATTACTTTCTCACTTACTAAATAAATAATATCAGGATTCAAAAATCTATGAAAATGGTGTGCTCCACTGGAAAAAATTTGGCTCAGGAATAACAGGTGACTAGTCCTATATCAAGCCCTTGACCAACATGTTTTAGTATGCATAACTTTTCAAGTTTGTATTTCTCTTGAGTCCCTGATATTGAAGTTATTGTTTTCTTCAAGTGTTAGAGACTTAGCCCTTCTTATTTTTCTCCATGTATTATTTACCATTGCTGTGGGGAAACGTAATTTTTTTTGAGACGTTGCCAGCTGGACTCTCTGTGGAAAATAATCTTTCTTCTTGTTTGAAAAATTCTTCTTTTTCATTTGAAGTCTGTGGAATGTTTGCTTATAGCTATGAAGAACTTGGAAATGCTCATAGAGAACAATTAGCAAATCAATGTAATTTGTCAGGATGGAATATTTAACATTGGTTCTTAATACTGTAAGATACTAAAATTTACTAACATATGTATATTTTACTAAATAAAATAAAACATAATTCAAAGTTGAAAAACTTTACATTTCATTTCATCCACTATCACAGTCAAATTATTTTACAGTACTTTTCACCTGTGAAACAGTGAAATAGACATGTGAGAAGTAACAGAAAAAAGTATATACGCATTCTACCAGATCCAATTTCCTAAAAACCATAGTAAATATTCTATTTAAGACTGGGTATGAGTAAACTTTTTAGACTTGAACTGTATTCTGGGTAATTGTCCAGTAATAGCCTTTGCTAAATTATACAAAGCCTTTACTTAACAGGGAACACAGACTCCCCAACCTCTAATATTATCATCATTCAAGATAATGAGCAACACAAACCATTCTATTACCAATCTAAAAGCAATAAATGTCAAAGTAAAGAAGTATGCAATATTCTAGCCTGAAAGAACAAAGGACGAAAGTAATGATGGTACCTCTTTATATGTGCAGTCTATTATATCATGCATAACAAATGATACCATAATTGTAGACAGTGTTATTTTAACAGGTTATAAGGAGAAGATAGTGGGGGAGGTGAGAGTGTTTTGATGATTGCTGTGAAAAATGCTTCAAGCATCTTAATTTAAAATAGCCCATAAGAGGAGGAGATCATTTTTAGAATGGGTTTGATTTTAGTGCTTTGAGTCATATAAGCCGAAAATTTCAGTGTTTGATTAACCATCTAATTTCCTGTGTTAGTGACTTCAAGGGAGTTGGAGCACAGGACCTAATACAATATATCCCTTTCCAACTAGGTAATCATCAGAAAGAACAGGGAGTGGAAAAACAGTTTCTCAACCAGTGATTTCAAATAGTTCAATGGAAACCCATGTTGGAAAAGCAAAGTGTATCAAGCAAACAAAACCATGTTATCCTAGTGAACATTGAACAATAAAATGAAACTGATGCCCTATCCTAAAGCATTAGAGTTCATTATGTTTGCATCTTTGTGAGTTACACAAGTTTCAGGACTGCAGAGATATATGACCAACACTATGAAGTAGGAGATTTGGCTCAAGCATTGAGTCCTCCCTTGACTAATACATAAAACTAGTTTCAAAAATATATTTTTTGAGTAAAAGAAACAAGTTTTTGTAGTTTGCGTAAATCATACAAAATACAAGGAGAGCTATGTGGCTCTGACTTACATGAAATTTTTCCATGCAAATTTTTCTCTTTAAACATATCATCTAAAATGGATCCACAGACATATATCTTATCACATAGGATTGAAGTGTGGATCTTTTGTAGACAAGTATATGGATATTTGATGGAGATATTCACTTTCTTTACAGACTTTAAGGATATTTTGTGGGGATATGCTATTAGAATACTACTTTCATTTATAGATTCCTGGGGTATTTTTTTTTCAAAACACATATAAATAGCTATAATTTACAGAAGAGTAATTAAATTCAGCTGATAAGTAACTGATCATAACTGGAAATCTTACTAAGATAATAAAAACATTTTGCTTCTAAGGATTTTATTTGCTCAAATTCAAAGAGTAGAACAAATACAATAATAACCCCCTGCAGCTGAATTAGTATATGGGTTCACGTCTCACAACTTGGCAAATACTCTATATATTGAGTCAGCCAATTTCCGCCTGTCTTGCTCCCAAGTGTTCTGGTTCATATGTGTGATTAATTTCACATTATAGAAAAGCAGTCCTTTCTTTAGAAACTCATGAGTGAATAATGTGTCTTCATAGAATTAGTATACAAGTGAACAATATTCTGAGGACTCTGATCATTCTTGTCTTAATATAGGTGATACACAGGTGCATCTCAATGATATTGTGGGTTAGTTCTAGGCAACAGCAATAAAATTTCCAGTAAAGCAAGTCACATGAATTTTTTGGTTTCCCAGGGCATATAATATTTATACTATATTGTAGTCTACTCAGTGCACAGCAGCATTATATCTAAAAATAATAAACGTAACTTAATTTAAAATACTGTATTGCTAAAAAGTGCTATTAACCATATGAACCTTCAGCAAATCATCATTTTTGCTAGTGGAGGAACTGAACTTGATGTTGATGGCCATTTGCTAATCAGGGTGGTGGTGGCTGAAGATTGAGATGGCTTTGTCAATTTCTTAAGAACACAGTGAAGTCTGCTTTATCTATTGTCTTTTCCTTTCACAAAAGATTTCTTTGTAGCATATGATGTTGTTTGACAGCGTTTTATGCACAGAAGTATTTCTTTCAAAATTGGAGTCAATCCTCTCAAACCCTGCCACTGCTTTATCATCTAAGTTTATGTAATGTTCTAAATCCTTTGTAGTCATTCCAGCAAGCATCCATATCAGGAAATTACCTTTTTATTTTGCTCATCCATGAGAAGCAACTTCTCACTGTTCAAGTTTTATCATAAGATTGCAGTCATTCAGGCACATATTGAGGCCCCACTTCTAATTCTGGTTCTTCCTATTTTCTCCACGGAAGTTACTTCCACATCTATCATTACTTCCTCCACTGAAGTTTACAGCTCCTTATAATAGGAATCATTTTTCTAGCAACTCTTGTAAATGTCGATATTTTGACTTTCTCTCATGAAGCATGAATGTTAATGTCATCTAGAATAGTGAATCCTTTTCAGAAGGTTTTCAATTTACTTTGCCCAGATCCATCAGAGAAATCACTATCTATGAAAGGTATAGCCTTACAAAATAAGACTTGAAAGTCTTATCATTTATTTTATTTTAAAGTTAAATTAGTCTTTGACCTATGAGCTCCAGAATGGATGTTGTGCCAGCAGGCATAAAACCAACATTAATCTCCTTGTGTATCTCCATTGGAACTCTTGGGTGACTAGATTCATTCTTGATAATTAGTCATGTTTTAAAAGAAATAATTTCTTTGTTTTGTTTTGTTTTTCTGAGCAATAGTAAGTCTCAACAGTGATCTTAAAATATTGAGTAAACCATGCTATATACAGATGTGCTGTCATCTAGACTTTGTTTTTCCATTTATAAAGCACAGGAAGAGTAGATTTAGTGTAATTTGTAAAAGCCCTCAGATTTTCAGAATAGTAGGTAAACTTTAGCTTCAATATAAAGTCACTAGCTCATTAGCCCATAACAAGAAAGTCAGCCTGTCCTTTGAAGATTGGAAGACAGGCAGTGATGATACTCCTAGATATCTGTTTACATTATACAGTGTTTCCTATATTAAAAATCTGTTTAGTGTAGCCACTTTCATCAATTATCTTAGCTAGTTCTTCTGGATAACTTGCTACATTCTATATTAACACTTGCTATTCCACCTAGCACATTAAAGTTATAGAGTCAGCTTCTTTCCTTAAATTTCATGAATCAATCTTTGTTAGTGTCCAACTTTTTATTGTAGTTTTCTTGCCTCTCTTGGTATTCACAGAACTGAAGAGAATTAATACCTTGCTCTGGATTAGGCTTTGGTTTAAGAGAATGTTGGGGCTGGTTTGATCTTCCAACTAGACCACTAAAATTTTCTCAATATATATTATTTACCTTATTAATCATGTCTTTACAATGCACTTTTTAAAATAGCACTTTTACTATCCTTCAAGAACATTCACAACCTGGCAAATTGTTTGACACAAGAGGCCTCGCTTTTGGCCTATCTTGGCTTTTATATGCCTTCTTCACTGAACTTAATCCTTTCTACCTTTGGATTTAAGGAGGGAGATGTATGATTCTTCCTTTCACTTGAACATTTAGAGGCTAATCTAGGGTTATTAATCGGCCTAATTTTAATATTATTGTGTCTCAGGGAATAATAGGGTCTGAGGAAAAGGAGAGAGACAGAAAACAAAACAAAACAAAAAGAGTTGGTTCAGTCAGAGCACACATAGCATTTACCAATTGAGTGTTGGCATGGTTTGGAACACTCCAAAACTGCTACCATTGTAAAAACAAAGATCGCTGATCACTAATCACCATAAAAGATGTAGTAATAACGAAAAAATTTCAATGACCAAACTTTGACACACAGACATGAAAAGAATATATGCTGTTGAAAAAGTCTCACTGATAAACATATTCAATGTAAGGTTGCCATACACTTAGAACTTGTAACAAACACAATATGTGCAAAGTGGAATAAAGTGAAGCCCAGTAAAACTATGTATACTTATATTTCGACACCTAATATATAGTATAATTTCCTTGTGACTGAAATATTTTAAAAGCATATTTTCATGCATAATTATTTTCTGATTAGATTTCTTCAGATTGCAGCTTCCTTGGGTTCCTTTCTTACTCCTTTTAAAAGAGATGTTTCTTGTGAATTAATTGGAAGAAGTGTATTAGGAGTATTCATCTCTAGGCAATTACAGTCTAGATTTGACCTGATGATATTTCCCTTTGAAGTTATCACACACTTATTTATTCATCTGTGGGGTTTTCAGTAGGCTTGCTTTAATCTACAAGTTATTTGAGAACTGGTCTGATAAATTGGTTCTTTCTTAAATATTGATGACTGAAATATTGGTTAATATTTTAAAACTTAATCTGTTAATTAACATTTTAGCAAATTTCTGGAAGTATAAAATTGTATGACTTCATCTTCATAGAAAACAATCTTTGTGGTAGAATTTCTGGGTACTAACTCAAAATCTGTGAGATATGGTTTGTACATAGGAATATTCCTTTTTTTAGGGTCCTAAAAATATGCCACACAGATGGCCTACTTATAGTATAGTTTTTTCTTTTACTGAATAAGTTTTGCTTGGTTCTGAGTTCCTTAATGGCAAGGAACTGTGTTATTTACATGTTTCTATCTAGTACTTGGAATTTAATAAATATTCTGTATATTTATCTATACAAAAAACAAAACCAAAGAAAGTCTTATTTTAAATTAACAAGGACATTTAGCTGAGGCAAAGTGTTACATTCAGAATCAAACAACATGATTTGGTTATAAAAAATTTTTAGTATTTAATTCATTTTTTAGGTAGGAAATCTGGATCAGAAATGTTTTTAAAAACTAAATACTACATCTGGGCTAAAACCAAAATATTTTACCCATTATTTCTTTATGATAAAACTGTTAATATAATCTTTCTGATAGCAAAGAGCAAAATTTAAAACTTATATATTCATGTAAAGTTATCTATGATTACTGTAGAATTTCAGAATAAGTTACTAACAAAATTTAGTCCCCTTTGTTTAATTAAAATTAACCATTATGGAGCACTTGTTATTTGGAAGGAGGGATGTAAGATCACTAAACTAGACTTTAGTAAGTCAAATGGGAAAGGATAGATTTTATAATAAAATCATTCACTGATTATGCTACTTTAAGTGATTTTTTTTTTTTTAAATGAAGTCTCACTCTGCTGCCCAGGCTAGAGGACAGTAGCAGGGTCTCAGCTCACTGCAACCTCCACCTCCAGGGTGCAAAAGAGTCTCCTATCTCAGTCTCCCAAGTAGCTAGAATTACAGGCACACACCACCATGCTTGGCTATTTTTTGTATTTTGAGTAGAAATGGTATTTAAGTTGGGTTTGGCCAGGCTGGTCTCTTAACTCCTGACCTCTGGTGATCCACCCTCCTCAGCCTCTCAAAGTGCTGCAATTACAGGCATGAGCCACTGGCCCAGCATAAGTGATTTTTCAATTCACTTTTTAATGTATCCAAAGAAAATAGAGTAAATTACTGCTTTCTTTTCTACCTGAAGCTACCAATTAATATGGTGATTGCATTTTAATTTAGCACAAAACTTCCCCAATCCAACATCAAAAATACATTAATGTTTATGGCAATTTTAATCATATGCTCAACATTTTCTTAAAAACTGTGTATCTAGCACTTATTATTGTCCTTTTCATTTGGCTCTAAATTTTGTTATAAAAGTTGAAAATTGATTAAATGTTATAGTAGGATTCATTCTAAAAATCTCATGACATTGTTGCAGCTTCTTTACTCCTGTTCTTCAGGCAAGTGGGAGAGAATGATAAAGCTCTTTTACTGCCACTGCCAGTGAGCTTCAGGTTCTTGCCCCACAACCAAGAAGAATAAGGCATGTGGACACCAGAGAGTGAGTAAGGCAGAGTCAGACTTATTAAGCAACAGTAAAGCTCTCAGCTAGGAGAGGGGACCCGAAAGAGGGTCACTGGCTGTGAGGCTGAGTCTGAGGTTTTTATGTGCATAGAATGAAGAAATGCATGCTGATTGGTTTATGCATAAGCTTGGGAAAAGCACCATCTAGAAAGAGGTATGATAGCATACAGAACCAATCAGGTGCTGAAGTGAAGGCTTGGCCTGTGACCAATTGGGCTAGAGTGACATTACACTTTCTGCAAATGAAGATTTGACCTACAGCCAGTCAATGAAAGATAGGTATATATATAAAACAGGCAAAAGGTAAGGACTAATCTGGGGGAAGTGCATAGCGCAAGAAAAAAGTACACCAAGGTGAGGGAAATGTGTCCAAAAAAGGAGTGGAATTTGTTCATCTGAGTTCACAGAGCAGGCATGTTCATTCAAGGATGCAGGCATTTTCTCATCTGTGGCCTACAGTTTGTTTTTCAGCCTGTTCTTGGTTTGAAGAAGTTTTACTGAGGACCCACCCTAACTGCCTGCTTCTTCCTTCCTCCACTCTCAATGTATTCAAAAGTACGTTTGCTTCAGGCCATTTTAAAAAGAGATTTTTAAAACAAACCCAGTCTCTCATGTATTTCTCAAAAACTACCATGCATGCTTTGGAAAGAAATGATCAATTTGTTGGAAAAATATGAATATATTTGCTATTTCTAAACCCAAAACAAACAAAACAGCTGAATATTTATTGTTACCGTGTAGCTGATTAATAGCAGCCAAAATGTATGCAACACATACTTGGCAATAGACAGTTACTATATCCACAACCTGGAATTGTAAGATCTATTATTCCTAAATGTGGAAATTGAAACATAAAGATTGTATTAGTCAGCATTTTCTAGAGGGACAGAACTAATGGAATATCTTATATATATGGAATATTATATATATACACTAATGGAATATTATATATATTATATATATGGAGTTTATTCCACATATATATATGGAATATTATATATACTAATGGAATATTTTATACATATATACATAAATATGGAGTTTATTATTAACTGACAGGATCACAGGGTCCCACAATACTCTATCTGCAGGCTGAGAAGCAAGGAGAGGCAGTCTAAGTTCCAAAAGAGAAAATCTTGGAGTCCAGTGCTCCAAGGAAGAAAGCATCCAGCACAGGAGAAAGATGTAGGCTGGAAGGCTAGGCTAGTCTCTCTTTTCATATTATTCTGTCTGCTTATATTCTAGCCACACTGGCAGCTGATTAGATTGTTCCCACTAAGATTAAGGGTGGGTCTGCCTTTCCCAGCCCACTGACTCAAGTGTTAATCTCCTTTGTCAACACCCACACAGACACTGTGTGATCAAAACTTTGTATCCTTCAATCAGGTTGAAATTCAGTATTACCATCACAAAGATGTTTAAAAATTGCCCAAGGTCAAACACTTGAGATAAAATAAAGTTTTGTTAAAAGCCAACATCTTCTAAGCATGAACCCCTAGTGCCTCAAACTATGCTGTGCACAATGTTCTTTACATTCCTGAAAGATGTGAGCTACCAAACATGGGGTGAGCATAGTAGTTGAGTGTCAAAAAACTGTAAGGTAGGGATGTTCCTAATAAATTGCTTTAAATGGATGTAAACTTGGTTTTAGGATAAGATACGAGAAGAAGAAGAAATTTGCTTTTTTCTATATAGTAGAAGCTGGATATAGGTTGGTTTTTCTTGAAGCTAAAAGTCATAGAGCACATTCCATGCAGTAAATGCAAGATAAAATGTTTTTCACAATAGTAAGTTTTAAAGAAGTTAAGAATTCATGCCTCCATAATAAAAACAAACAATACATAGGTTTTTTTTTCTGGATAATAAACAGGAGACTGTTGGCATCAACTTAAAATATATCATTTTCAAATTTTGTGTGCCAGGGAACTCTTTACAAAAGATAAATGGCATGTATCAAAACTAATACATACAACAATTTAAAGTGCAGTTTTGTTTAAATGGTGAGAGGAGGAGTATGAAGAGAGGGTCTCTATGGAATTACTTGGTGCTTTGCCTGCAGACTTTTGGAGTCCTTGAGCCATATTTTAAAATTACAGATTTATAAAATCTGAAAGGTTTGTAAGTTTCTCTCTAATTTTCTGTAATAACAAGAAATAAAAATGGCTAAGACAGCCAAGCAAAACTTATGTATTCCACTAAAATCAATGAAGGTCAAGTCTTGCAGATTATGTTCAATAATTAGCAAGTAGATTGGGGTTAATAGTTTCAAACATGTGACACCTGAATAAATTCTCAAGACTGGGAGAACAAGAGGCTATGAAAGGAAGGTTTTAAGAGATAGGAGCACATCTTTGGGGTTAAAATGATGGACTCTGCAAGAAGATAAGAATAAAATAAATAGTAGACCACTTACTAATCTTTAATGCCTCTAACTTTCTTTCCCTTACTGTATCTATTTGGTAGGTTTACTTGCAGTTACCATGCAATTTTTTTCTTTCCTCTTTGAAGAATTTAGCTAAATTGATATATTTGGCATCATGAGAGGAGAAAGGTAGATCATTGTATTAAATTCCTATAGCTGCTATAATAAATAACCACAAATGTGGCAGTTTAAGAAAATACAATCTTATTTTCACACAGTTCTGGATGCCAGCAGTCAGAAATCTGTTTCACTGGGTCAAAGTCAGGCACTGCTGATTTTTTTTGGAGCTTGTGGGGAAGAATCTTGTGTCTGGAAGTTACCTGCATTCTCTGGCACATGATGTCTTCCTCATATGATTCCAAACCCTTACTTTCCTTACCACATCTCCTACATTTTGTTTTTCAGTCAAAATTTTCTCGCCTTCCTCTTTTCAGAACACTGTGATTGCATGTAGGCCCTCCTCAATAATTTAATAATGTATTCATCTCAAGATCTTTCATCACAAGATCCTTAAATAAACCATATCTGCAAAGTCTCTTTTGTAATTTAAGGTAATATTCACAAGTTCTGATAATTAAAATGTGGATGTATTTGGGATCCATTATGCACCTATTACAATGGTTTTACCAAAGATTTTAAAGTGATTGTGTAACCATTCTAATTAAACCAATTTTCATGTGAAGATAGGAAAAAGGTCAAGATAATTAGAAAATTAGGATAAAATAACATCAACAATCTACACTTCTGTTTTGTCAGATATTGCAAGTAATATTTTTTAAATTATTCAGAATATTTTAGTTTCAAATTTTATCATTTGTCTGAGAGAGATGTTATTACCTTATATGGCACAAGAAACAAAACTGTAAACTATGTAGATTGTGCTCCACTTCCTATCTTCTTCATATTCCTTTATGGTGTCTTGTTTGTTGAATTAATGTGTTTCACATAAGCAATATTTTTCTTTTGTTTTTCTTCTATCCATAATTACTATCCAAAAAAGTTACCTTGTATACTGATACTACAATTCACTAGAAGAAAAAGCAATAAAAATGTGTGTGTATGTTATATGTATCATCAAATATTAATATTTGCTTTTTTGCTGAGAATGTGGCTAATTCACATTATAATAGATTCCATCATGTTAAAATATTAGCATTAACATGTTAACACTGAGAGAGAGAAAATTAGAAGGGAAAATACACATAAGAGATATTTGTAGCTACAGATATTCAGAAAGAAACTAAACAGAAAGTCCTAGCCAGAGCAATCAGACAAGAGAAAGAAATAAAGGGCATCCAAAAAGGAAGAGAAAAAGCCAAGCTGTCTCTGTTTAAGGATGACATGATTCTATATCTAGAAAACCCCATAGTCTTGGCTCAAAAGCTCCTTCAGTAGATAAACAAATTCAGCAATGTTTTATAATATAAAATCAACCCACAAAAATCTCTAGCTTTTCTATACACTAACAACAGCCATGCTGAGAGCCAAATCAGGAAAGCAATCCCGTTTACAATTGCCAGAAAAGAAAAAAAGAAAAACCTGGGAATAAAGGTAACTAGGGAGGTAAAAGATCTTTACAATGAGAATTGCAAAACACCTGCAAATCAGAGATGATACAAACAAATGGAAAAACATCCCATGCTCAGGAATAGGAAGAATCAATATCATTAAAATGGCCATACTGCCCAAAGCAATTCACAGATTCAATGCTATCAAATTACCTATGACATTCTTCACAGAACTAGGAAAAAAAAAAAAACTATTCTAAAATGTATATGGAACAAAAAAAAAAAGAGCCCAAACAGCAAAGGCAAACATCAACAAAAAAAACTGGAGGTATCACATTATCCAATTTCAAACTGTATAGCCACAGGGCTACAGTAAGGAAAACAGTATGGTATTGGTAGAAAAACAAGCATACAGATCTATGGAACAGAATAGAGAGCACAGAAACAGCACCACACATCTATGACCATCTGATCTTTGACAAAGCTGACAATCAACAAGTAATGGGGAAAATACTCCCTATTTAAATAATGCTGTGATACCTGGCAAGCCATGTGCTAAAGATTTAAGTTGCACCCCTTCCTTATACCATATACAAAAATCAACTCAATGTGAATTAAAGGCTTGAATGTAAAACCCAAAACTATAAAAACCCTGGAAGATAACCTAGAAAATACCATCCTGGACAAAGGAACAGGTAAAATTTCATGACAAACACACCAAAAACAATCCCTACACAAGCAAAAGTTGATAAATAAAATCTAAACAGAAGAGCTTCTGTGCAGCATAAGAAAACAATCAAAAGACTAACCAGACAACCTATAGAATGGGGGAATAATTTTGCAACCTATGCATCTGATGAAGCCCTAATATCTAGTATCTATAAGGAACTTAAATTTACAAGAGAAAAACCATCAACCATGCTAAAAAGTGGGCAAAACACATGAACAGCCACTTTTCAAAACAGGACATACATGTGGCCAAGAAACACATGAAAGAAAGCTCAATAGCACTGATTATTAGAGAAATGCAAATCAAAACCACAATGAGACACCATCTCACAGCAGTCAGAATGGCTATTACTAAAAAGTCAAATAATAATAGATGCTGGTGAGGTTGCAGAGAAAAAGGAACACTTATACACTGTTGGTGGGAGCATAAATCAGTTCAATCATTGTGGAAACCAGCATGGTGATTCCTCCAAGAGCCAAAAGCAGAACTACCATTTGACCCAACAATCCTATTCCTGGGTATATACTCAGACAAATATAAATCATTCTACCATAAAAATACATTCATGCATTAGGTTCATTGCAGCAGTATTCACAATAGCAAAGACACAGAATCAACTTAAATACCCATCAATGACAGACTGGATAAAGAAAATGTGGTACATATATACCATGGAATACTATGAAGCCATAAGACAGAAAAAGATCATGTCTTTCACTGGAACATGGATAGAGCCGGAGGCCATTATCATTTGCAAACTAACACACAAATAGAAAACCAAATGTCACATGTTCCTACTTAGAAATGGGAGCTAAATGATGAGAACTCAGGAACCCAAAGAAGGGAACAACAGACAATAGGGTCTACTGAGGATGGAAGGTGAAAGGAGGTAGGGGAGCTGAAAAATTAACTATTGGGTACTAGGCTTTATACCTGGATGATGAAATAATCTGTTCCACAAACCTCCATGACACAAGTTTATATACATAGCAAACCTTCACATGTACCCCTGAATGTAAAATAAAAGTTAAACAAAACAAACAAAAGACCAATACATCCCTGAATAACTTGAATGATAACACATTTTTCTTGCTTCAGTAACTAGAGGTCTAAGATTAGGGACCACTACAGAACATTCCACTTTTTGGCAAGGGTCTATTCTCCTGATTATCTCTTTAGGGCAAGGCTGAAACCAAGATGACTGCAGGGCTTCTAAGTCTTACAACTTGCATAACAATACCAGAATTATAAAAAGTGGGATGTTATCAGAAGTAGAAAAAGTGAGATGCTTCCAGATGCTTTCTCAGAAGAAAAAGGAATAAATTTTCCAGCTACAACTACCCAACAATTTTCTCATCTGTCAGAATTGTATCACATGCCCAATCCTGAACAACCAACAAGAGGATTGTTTGATCCTAAGACACAGGCTAACTGCAGGAGCTGAAAGCTGAAGCAGCCATGCTTGTTGCATGGGCTGTAGTGGGCAGTGGTAGATATCTACAGAAAATTGGCATTCAATATTAATGAGAAAGATAGAAGAGGGAAATAAATGTTATCTGGTTAACCAAAAATATTCACAATGGGAAATCCACAAATTGGGGTTATTCCAATGAAGATACTTGTTAGAAAGCTTAGTTAAAAAGATAAAAGAAAGCAAAAAGGAAAGGTAAAACTTTAACATTCCAGTAGAATCTAATTAATACTGTGTTGTGTAAAAATCTAATATACATCAGTAGCTATAGAGAAGTACCTCTGTAACCACATCTTAAGTGAATTTTTAAAATCTATCAATAATGGCATAAACAAAGAGAGAGAAAGAGATAAGAGGTAGATAGAGAGAAAGATTCTATGGTAATTACATGATAAAAAGGCATTTATGGTAAATAGCAAGGGAATATATCACATTTTTAAAACGTTATTTCAAAATTCAAGTTAAGTCTGTATTGTTTACACAGCATTGTTTAAAATTAACCAAAGTTTAGGGTCATTTGAATAGCAGGCACTAAATAGCTCAAAGTAATAATGTATGGGTTTTAATTCTTGACTATTTTCAGTGAGAAACATTCCCTAATGTAGGAGATCGGTCAGGGTGGTGGGAAAGATTATAGGAAAAACGCAAACCTTCTTGGAAGGTCAGAAGGTTTTGCAAAAGCTTCAGGGAAGGGCTATGGCTGAAGGCAGCCTAATCCTTTTACCTTGAGCTACAAGCAAAGAGCAGATTAAAAAAGGAATATAGAGGAGTTTACATAGATAAGTTTGCTTACCTATTTCTCCAGAAACCGACTTTGATAAACCATGCACAGGACTGCTCTCTATTTGGAGGTTAGCAATGTTAATTACCCACAAATAGTGTTTGCCCTAGACCTTTGTCATCAAATCTGTTCTAAAATAAATACAAGTATCTGTAGCATATTGGGGCTGCACAGCCTGACTCCCCCTTCCAGGTCTATAAGCTGTAGGGTCCCCTAGCCACACTCTCACAGACAGAACACCTGTGTCTACAAACTCCTTTCATCTGTCACTCAGTCAGGGTCTGTGGGTCAGACTTGGCACCCAAAATCAATGGAAAACTGAATATTTCTATCTTATGTTATTAAAGCAAGAATTATGATTAAATCCACTGTGTTAGTCCATTTTGCATTGCTATAAAGGAATATTTGAGTGTATTAGTTCATTTTTACACTGCTATTAAGAAATTCCTGTGACTAGATAATTTATACAGAAAGAGCTGGCACTTTACATGGCCAGAGCATGAGCAAGAGAGAGAGAGAGGGGCTGCCACATACTTTCAAACAAGCAGCTCTCATGAGAACTTGCTCACTACCATGAGAACAGCACCAAGGGGATGGTGCTAAACCATTGATAAGAAACTGCCCCTATGATCCACCCACCTCCAGCATAGGGGATTACACTTCAGCACGAGATTTGGATGAGGACACAGATACAAACTATATTAGTGAGACTAGGTAACTTATAAAGAAAAGAGGTTTATTGGATTCACGGTTCTGCATCCTTTGCAAGCATGGCACCAGCACTTGCTTTCTTTCTGTGGGAGACCTTAGGAAACTTATATGCATGGTAGAAGATGAAGAGGGAGGAGGCATGCCACATGGTGAGAGAGGGAGAAAGAGATGCTAGGTTCTTTTAAACAATCAGCTCTCATATAAAGTAACAGAGAGAACTCACTCATTACCACAGAGGGCACCATGCTATTCATGAGGGATCTGTCTCCACAACCCAAACGCCTCCCACTAGGCCACGCCTCAAACATTGGGGATCACATTTCAACATGAGATTTAGAGTGGATAAATACCAAACTATCCACCCACCATTCAGTTTGTTCCTATGTAACATATAACTGAACACATTTATTTAAAAAGTGGGATCAGTTTTCTGCAAAGCTTTTCATTTTTAAATGATTATTTAGGTTTTGTATACACACAGCTCCGTTGTGTCATTTAATGGTCATACCTCTCTGTATATTATTGATTTGGCATGATCAAATATTATGACATTATAAAAACAATTGAAATGACTATGTTGATTTATTTTCATCAAAAAAGGTTAAGCGTACAATCTCATAAATTACTATCATTCATTGAGGAGTAAATGTAGACTAAAGCATTCTGATTTCTTCTATTTTTTATGTTAATATGTAAAGCTATCATTTATATTGGAAAAAGGAAGAAAGAAAAATAATTTTCATGTTTTTCAAATATATAATTTTTCTTGTAATCGTGCACTGCAAGACCTAAATTAGTGAACCTCTGCCTTAAGCAAAATAAAACCGAAATAATGACCTAGTAGAAAAATCAGAGAATGATAAACCTTAAAGCTTCCAGACTCATCAAAACCCTCAGCTCAGCAAGGTATTTTCTGCTGACTTAAAAACTTCTAAAAACAGGACAGCTCCCAAATGTTGTTACCTATGTCACTGATATGTTAGAATGATCATTTTAGTATAAAAATTACATAATTTATGAATTGAGATCTAATCAAATTTAGTTTAAGTGTAATGCAGTCATTTCTACTGATGATTTCAAATAGCTTTTTTAAACCTAGAATACTCACGTACACGTGCTTCAAGGTATAACAAGTTTGCTTGTCTTTATATTCTCTTTTTGTTTGTTTTTATCCTCCATGTGCTTGTCCTAGAAAGGACAGAGGTACTTTTAAACTTTTAAAATTTTTTGACAGGAATAATTAAAATCACAATTCAAAATATTTTTTGGTCATCAATACAAATTATTGATATATTTGAAAATTAAGCTATCTGTCTTGTGGTAGACACACCCTAACGTTGCTTGCCAATGATAATTTCTGTTTTTCTGTAATCTCCTAGTGAGAGTGAGCAGATCCTGTGACTTGCTTCTAACAATACGGCAAAAATGATGAGATGCCACACTCTACTTTACATTATATGTCAAAGGGGATGAGATATGTCTGATTATTATATTTTGTTATATAAAACTTTTTTTAGGAGAGTAGGGAGAAAGATTATCTTGCTGGTCTTGAAAGAACAAACAACCACGTGCCACTGGGTTCAGTCTGCTAGTATTTGTTGATGATATTTTGGTCTTTTTATTAGAAATATTGACCTATAGTTTCTATTTTTATTGTTTCTTTGCCAGGTTTTGGAGCCAGGGTGATGTTCACTTCACTGAATGAGTTAAGGAGGAGTCCATCTTCCTCAAGTTTTTGAAATAGTATCAGAATTGGCACCATCTCCTCTCTGTACATCTGATAGTACTCTGTACATCTGATAATCCATCTGGTCGAGGGTTTATTTCAGTTTGTAAGTTTTTATGACTGATTCAATTTCAGAGTTCAGTATTGGTCTGTTCAGAGTTTCAATTTCTTCCTGATTCAGTCTTGGGAAGTTGTGTGTTTCCAGGATTTATCATTTCTTCTAGATTTTCCAGTTTGTATGTACAGAAATGTTCATAATAGTCTCTGAGAATCTTTGTTTATCTGTGGGATCAGTTGTAGCATCACCCTTGTCATCTCTGATTGTGGTTATTATCGTTGTGTTTTTCTTTGTTAGTCTAGCTACAAATCTATCTGATTTTTAGTTATTTTTTTCTTCTGATAGCTTCAGGATTAGTATGTACTTATTTTTTTAGTTCCTCTAAGTGTGATATTAGATTGTAAATTTAAGATCTTTCTAACCTCTGTATAAAGGTATTTAAGGCTATAAACTTTCCTTTTAATGCTGCTTTTGCTGCACCCTAGAGATTTTGGTATGTTGTGATTCTGTTTTCATTTAGTGCAATTTTTTTTTTAATTCTGCTTTATTTTTTAAATCAGAAGTAATTTAGAAGCAAGTTGTCTAATTTCCATGTAATTGTTTGGTTTTGAGAGATTTTCTTTGTATTGATTTCTATTTTTATTCCATAGTGATCTGAGGGTATGACTGGCATGACTTCAATTTTTTTTTAATTTATTGAGACTTGCTATATGGCCAAGCATGTGGTCAATCCTTGAGTATGTCCTGTATGCAGATGAGAAGAATGTATATTCTGTGATTGATGAGTGGAGTAGCCTTTGGATGTTTATTAGGTTCAATTGGTTAAATGTCCAATTTTAGTCCAAAATTTTTGGTTCATTTTCTGCTTCAATTATTTGTTTAACACTGTTAGTGGACTGTTGAAGTCTCCCATAATTACTGTGGGGCTAAGTCTTATCATATAAGTCTTATCATATCTAGAAATATTTGTTTTCTGAATCTGGGTGCTCCAATGTTGGGTGCATATATATTTATGATAGTTATGTCTTCTTGTTTAATGGATTCCTTTATTATTATGTAAAGCCCTTCTTTAACCTTTTTGACTGTTGTTTATTTGAGTCTATTTTATCTGATATAAGAACGCTAACCTTGCACATTTTGTTTGTTTGTTTTGCATTTTCATGTTAGGTATTTCTCCACTCTTTTACTTTGAGCCTATTGGTGTCATTACATGTGAGACAGGTCTCTTAAAGTCAGTGGATTGATGACCTTTCTTTTTTTTAACTTGTCACTCTGTGCCTTTTAAGTGGGACATTTATACCGTCTACATTTTTACATTCAAGGTTTATATAAGGTATATATACAAGTGGGGTTTTGATCCTATTGTGGAGTTGTTAGCTGACTTGCAATTTCTATTGTATAGCTGCTCTATAAGGTCTATAGACTATGTGTTTAAGGATGTTTTTGTTGTAACAGGTACTATTCTTTAGTTTTCATGTTTATAACTTCCTTAAAGGGCTCTTGTAAGGCTGATCCAGTGGTAATAAATGCCCTTAGCAATTATTTGTCTGGAAAATATTTTACTTCTCCTTTCTGACAAAGCTAAGATTGGCAGAATATATAACTCTAGGCTGGAAATTCTTTTCCTTAAGAATGCTAAAAATAGGATCTCTCTGTTTTATGGCTTTCAAGGTTTCCACTGAGAAGTCTGCTGTTAGCCTGATGGGTTCCCTTTGTAGATGGCCTTTTTTCTTTCTATCTACCATTGAGATATTTTATTTAGTGTTAAACTTGGACAGTCTGGTGACAATATGCCTTGGTGATTTTCATTTTAAAAAAAATATCTCATAGGTATTCTCTGGATTTCTTGTACCTGTAACAACACTAGAAAAATTTTCTTAAATTATTATCTCAAATATGTATTCCAGATAGTTTACTTTTTCTCCTCTTTTAAGAATGCTGGTAATTTGTAGACTTGGTCTCTTTACATGTCCAACATTTCTAGAAGACCTTGTTAATTTTTTAAAATTCTTTTTTCATAAAGTTTTGTCTGGCTAGGTTAGTTCAAAAGACTTGTCTTCAAGCTTTGAAATTCTTTTGTCTGCTTTGTTTGTTCTATTATTAAGGCTTTCAGTTATATTTCGGAATTCCTTACGTGATTTTTTTTTTAATTCCACAAGCTCTAATTGATTTCTCTCTTAAATGTTTTTCTCTTCCTTCATTTCCTACATTGCCTTAGAAGTTTCTATGTGTTATTTTATACCTTGTCCTGGGTCCATTGAGCTTCCTTGCAACCCACGCTTTGAAGAGCTAGTGTAATTCTCTGGTGATTTCAAAACATTCAGATTTTTTATGATGTCAAAATATTTCTGCTGATTCCTTCTTACCTGGAGATGCTGGAACTCTGAATGATTATTTTCATGCAGATAAAATTGTTTTCTCTCTTTTCTTTCTGAGTTATTATTATTATTATTATTATTATTAATTTTCTTCCTCTTCATCCCCCTTCCTAGGGTGTGTGCTATTAGAGAATGTTGGCTAGGGTCTTTTGGGTTTGCTTCTGTCACCAGGCTTTTTATTGTTCTGTGCAGTTTAACCTACAGGCCAGTAGATGGCAATGATAGTTAAAATCAGCCGCTGCCAATATGGATAGGTACTTTCTTGTTTACCGGGAGGTCTCAGTTGCCACAATCAATGGGGCTGATCGAATGGGTTGCACAGTCTGAGCTCTCTGCTCAATGCTGTGGTGTGGGGTGGTAGGGGGCAAGGTGAGTGGCACCGGACCAGGCAAGCCTGCCTACAAGTTCCCCAACGGCAGTCACAAAAAGCAGCACTGAGGGGTGCCTAGTAGGTGGACACCAAGCCTTCAGAAGTGTGCCTAAGCATGGACTTGGGGAACCTCCTCGGGCCCAATTTCTCTGCATGGTGCAGGGAGGCCACTAAAACTCCCAATCCAGGAGAGTAGGTGCTACAAATCCCTGGAGATTTGCCTGGGCATGAAGTGTAGGGGACCCCAATGCACCACAATCTGCACAGGAAGGGTGGGCCAGCTCAGGCTGCTGATTCTGGTTAGGCAGTGCTCCAACTGCCTGGATATCTGCCTGGGCATGGAGTGAAGATGACTCCACTAAACCATTATCTATGCACAGGAAAGGTAGGATGGCTCAGGCTACTGATCCAGAAAAGGATGTGTTCTCCCTGCCTGAAGATCAGTCTGAGTGGGAGGTGGAGCGGGTGCCCCTGCACAATGATCTATGCACAGGGAGGATGGGGTGACTCAGGCTGCTAACTCATGTTGAGTAGGAGCTCTGAATGCCTAAAGATCTGCTTGAAAGTAGACTGGAAAGGGGAGGTCCCTGCTGCACCAAGATCTCAATGGAGCGGACTGGGATTCCCAACAATGACACACACAGACCACCAGGTCACCAAGCTGACTCTGGCTGCAGGTCTTCCCAGGAAAAACTATGGTTGCAGTAGCTCTCCTCACACTCCAGATCTGTGACAGAGGAAGGTGTAGTTCCAGTGTCTACAGAAGGGGTACTTTTCACACTTGCCACTCATTTCTGGCTGTGGAGGTCCCCGCCTCACTCCAGAGTGAGCGCAGCAATCTCTGGACTAAAATGCCTGCAGAGCCACACTTCCAGATCACCAAAAAATAACCGACGTTGTATGAACCTGGATTAAAAATGGCAGCCTGCTCTCCAACCCAAGTCTGGAAAAATGCCTGCAGTTTTTTCCAGTATAATTCCCTCTCAGTTTCTCCAAGGCCTCTTCCCAAGTTAGCACTAAGGCTTGAGAAACAAAGTGCTTTCCCTTGGTCTTGGTTCCATGAATCCCCACTGAAAATGTAAATAACAGAGGTAGACTCTGCCCCTCTCTCATTTTGAGGCTTCACTTACATTTATCAGCCAAATGCCATCAGGAACTGGTTGCCCACCTTTTCCTTCTTGGGATTTTGGGTAAAACATATTTTTAAGCCATTGTTTTCTATAATGGGCGTGTTTTCCACACCCTCTTATATTGGCTTTACTTGGACAATGAGAAGTTTATTTGCCAGAATGTTAAATTTATAGCTTTCTAAAAATTTGATCTTGCAAAAATTTTCTACCATTCTATAGTTGCTTGTTCACTCTGATGATAGTTTCTTTTGCTGTGAAGAAGCTCTTTAGTTTAATTAGATCCCATCTGTCAATTTCGGCTTTTGTTGCCATTGCTTTTGGTGTTTGAGTCATGAAGTCTTTGCCCATGCCCATGTCTTGAATGGTATTGCCTGTGTTTTCTTGTAGGATTTTTATGGTTTTAGTTCATATGTTTAAGTCTTTAATCCATCTTGAGTTAATTTTGTATAACGTGTAAGGAAGGGGTCCAGTTTTAGTGTTCGGTACATGGCTAAGCAGTTTTCCCAACACCATTTATTAAATAGGGAATCCTTTCCCCATTGCTTGTTTCTGTCAGATTTGTCAGGGATCAGATGATTGTAGATGTGTGGCATTATTTCTGAGGCCTCTATTCTGCTCAATTGGTCTATGTATCTGTTTTGGTATCAGTACCATGCTGTTTTGGTTACTGTAGCCTTGTAGTATAGTTTGAAATCAGGTAGTGTGATGGCTCCAGCTTTGTTCTTTTGCTTAAGGCTGTCTTGGCTATATGGACTCTTTTGTAGTTTCATATGAAATTTAAAGTAGTTTTTTCTAATCCATCTGACAAAGGGATAATATCCAGAATCTACAAAAAACGTAAACAAATTTACATAAAAAAACAAGCAATCTGATCAAAAAGTGGGCCAAGGATATGAACAGACAATTCTAAAAAAAAAAAAAGACATTTATGTGGCCAACAAACATGTGAAAAAAGCTCTTCATCACTGGTCATTAGAGAAATGCAAATCAAAACCACAATGAGCTACCATCTCATGTCAGTTAGAATGACGATCATTAAGTCAGGAAACAACAGATGCTGGAGAGGATGTGGAGAAACAGGAACACTTTTACACTGTCGGTGGGAGTGTAAATTAGTTCAACCATTGTGGAAGACAGTGTGGCAATTCCTCAAGGATCTACAACCAGAAATACCATTTGACCCAGCAATCCCATTATTGGGTATATACCTAAAGGGCTATAAATTATTCTTCTATAAAGACACATGCACATGTATGTTTATTCCAGCACTTTTCACAGCAGCAAAAACTTGGAACCAACTCAAATGCCCATTGATGATTGACTGGATAAAGAAAATGTAGCACATATACACCATGGAATACTATGCAGCCATAAAAAGGATGAGTTCATGTCCTTTTCAGGGACACGGATGAGGCTAGAAACCATCATTCTCAGCAAACTAACACAGGAACAGAAAACCAAACACTGCATGTTTTCACTCATAAGTGGGAACTGAACAATGAGAACACATGGTCACAGGGAGGGAACATCAGACACCAAGACCTGTCGGGCATGGGGGGCTGGGGAAGGGGTAGCATTAGGAGAAATACCTAATGTTGACAATGATTGATGGGTACAGCAAACCATCATGGCAGGAGTATGACTATGTAACAATCCTGCACATTCTGCACATGTACCCCAGAACTTAAAGTATCATAATAATAAAAAAAATCAGTCTTGACTTCCACTATTTTCTACATAGTTTCCCTGACAATTCATTCATTTTTAAAGTAACCATATGGTTATTGTTTCAGTACTTTTACTTTCATTCCAGATTTTCTAAGCTCATAATTCATGAATAACTGCTTATTTTAAGAGGTCCATAGGATGACAGTAGTTCCCCTTCTGATGTTATCATTTCCCTCCAAATCTGAACTAATTTCTGTACTTCCAAATCTCAGTGAATGGTAAAAATGTTAATATAATTGTTGGTTCCATTCTCAAAGAGTACATATAATCTCCTACTAGGTACTGTTTATCCTATTTCTATATGTCTCTTCTATATCTACTTTCAGGCAGCTTTTAGATCATCATTATATTTCTCCTGAATTAGAAAAGCTTCCAAAATTTCTTATTGCTTACATAAATCCATTCACTATGCCACTGCCAGGATAATTATTCTGAAAATAAAGTATGCTCATTTGTCTCTCCTACTTAACAGGTCAGTGGTTTTTCTTTATTCTTTTTTTTTTTAACTTTTAAGTTCAAGGCTTCAAGCGCAGCTTTGTTACATAGCTAAATTTGTGTCATGGGTGTTTGTTGTACAGACTATTTTATCACCCAGGTTTTAAACTTAGCAACCATTAGTTATTACTTCTGATCTTCTCCCTCCTTCCACCCTCCACCCTCTGATAGCATCCAGTGTATGTTGTTCCTCTCTATGTTTCCATGTGTTTTCATTATATAGCTCCTACTTATAAGTGAGGATATGTGGTATTTGGGTTTCTATTCAAGTGTTAATTTACCTAAGATAATGACCTCTAGCTCCATCCATGTCCTTGTAAAAGACATGTCCTTTTTATGGCTACGTAGTAATCTATGATGTGCCTATATCACAATCTCATTATCCAGTATATTATTGATGGACATGTAGGTTGATTCCATGTCTTAGCTATTGTGACTAGTGCTGCAGTGAACATATGTGTGCATGTGTCTTTTTAACAGAATGATTTATATTCCTTTGGGTATATACCCAGTAATGTAATTGGTGGCTTGAATTGTAATTCTGTCTTTAGGTCTTTGAGGAATGGCCACTCTGTCTTTCACAATGGTTGAACTAATTTACAGTCCCACCAACAGTGTATAGGTGTTTCTTTTCCTCCACAACCTTGCCAGCATCTGTTCCTTTTTGACTTTTCAGTACTAGCCATTCTGACTGGTGTGACAGGGTATCTCATTGTGGTTTTGATGTGCATTTCTCCAATGATAACTGATATTGAGCTTTGTTCCATATGATTGTTGGCCATAGGTATGTCTTCTTTCAAAAAATGTCTGTTCAAGTCCTTGGCCAACTTTTTAGTGAGATTTTCTTTTTTTTTTTTGCGTGCGTGTGTGTGTGTGTGTGTGTGTGTGTGAATTTGTTTATGTTCTTAATAGGTGCTGGATATTAGACCTTTTCTGTATGCATAGTTTCCAAAAATATTCTCCCATTCTGTTGGTAGTTTATTTTGCTATGTATTCTTAAGTTTATTTGGATCCTTTCTGTACATTTTTGGATTTGTTGCAATTGCTTTTGGCCTCTTCATCATGAAATCTTTGTCACTGCCTTCATCCTGAATGGTATTGCCTAGGTTGTCTTCCAAGGTTTCTATCGTTTTGAGTTTTACATTTAAGTATTTAATTCATCCTGAGTTGATTTTTGTACATGGTAGAAGATATGGGTCCAGTTTCAATCTTCAGCACCATTTATTGAATAGGGAATTCTTCCTCCATTGCTTGTTTTTGTCACGTTTGTTGAAGATCAGATAGTTGTATGCGTGCAGTCTTATTTCTGGATTCTCTATTTTATTACATTGGTTTATGTATTTGTTTCTGTAGCAGTACCATGTTGTTTTGGTTACTGTAGCCCTGAAGTATAGTTTCAAGTTGAGTAGCATGGTGCATCCAGCTTTGTTCTTTTTGCTTAGGTTTGCCTTGACTATTGAGGCTCTTTTTTATTTCCATAAAAATTTTAAATAGTTTTTTTTTTCTAGTTATGTGAAGAATGTTAATGATATTAATGGGAGTAGCATTGAATCTATAAATTGCTTTGGGCAATATGGCCATTTTCATGATATTGATTCCTTCTATTCATGAGCATGGAATATCTTTTAATGTGTTCATGTCATCTCTGATTTCTTTCAGCAGTGGTTTGTAGTTCTCCTTGTAGAGATTTTTCACGTTTCTATTAGGTTGTATTCTAGGCAGTTGTGAGTGAGAGTTCATTCCTAATTTGGCTCTTAAATTGTTGTTGGTGTATAGGAAAGCTAGTGATTTTTGAGACTGCTGAAGTTGTTTATCATCTTAAGAATCTTTTGGGCTGAGACTATGGGGTTTTCTAGATATAGAATCATGTCATCTGTGAACAGGGATAATTTGATGCTATCTCTTCCCCTTTGGATGCCCTTTATTTATTTCTCTTGTAGACTACCCTGGCCTGGGCTTCCAATAAATACTATGTTGAATAGGAGTGGTGAAAGAGAGCATCTTTGTCTCATGACAGTTTTCAAGGGGTGTGCTTCCAGCTTTTTCCCATTCAGTATGATGTTGGCTGTGGGACTGCCATATATAGCTCTTGTTATTTTGAGATCTATTCTTTCAATATCTAAGTTATTGTTTTTTTTAAATACAATGGATGTTGAATAGGATTTTAAAGACAACTGTGAGAAGGCCCCGTTAGCAGCATCCTCTCTCAAAAACTGACTGACATTGTTTGTTTCTTCTAACCAACCCTTCTGCACATTCCAACCAATAACACTATTGCCTGCATTCTTAATTCCTCTGTCCTATTTTCTTTGAATATGTTGTTATCTTGGTATGTCCCTAAATTCTTGCAACTCTGCCTATTCAATTAGCCCACATAAATAAGTAGACGTTTTAGGGCATAATAGAAATTGACTAAATAAATAAATTGGGATTAATATAGATATTTAATTTTTTAAAAGTATTTTATTATCTCATGAAATTTTGTAAAAAAAGGGTTTTGAAAATTTGAACTAGTTATTATTAACATCAAATTATCAATGATAGTCCCAAAATTTTAAATCATATATAAATGCAATCTGATGTTCTTCATTAAAAGTTTCTCTGAGTCATATATGAGAACATGGTTGTCATACTCGAATAAGGTATATAAAACTTTATAAAAATTATTGTTTACAAAATCTAAAAGTTTGTCTTCTATGCTTTTTTCCAAATATACTTCTTCCAAGCAGGTCATAACTTGCTTACATAAAGAAAGTCACTTTTCCAGGAGGTGCTCAATATAATGTATGCAAGTTTTCATAAGTGATGGTAGAGTCCTTGTGGACCATTTATATGTGTCATTGAGGAGAAAAATGAATGATTCTTGTTTCCTGAGTAAATATGTAATACATTTTTAAAGTAAAACTAAAATAGATCTTCTATAATAAAAATATATTAGACATTATAACAGAATTTTTCTACACTAATTTTAAAGAAAAATGTATTTAGATTAAGGAAAACTATAAATATATAAATGTCATCATTTGAAAGAGTCAAAATAGTTGATTAGATGCTACTGCTTGTATCTCAAAGAAAAAGGAATTTCAAAAAACTAGTAAAATAATTATACTATTCACCTCTTTACATTTAGCAGAGAAAAGTGTTGCTTAACCACCTGTAATCTATTTAGAACTTGGGAAACTTTTTAAAATTATATATGTAGTAAAAGTGTTTTGAATATAAGTTCAAAAAGTATATTTAGAAAGTAAGTTTTCTTGTATCAAAGTGAGTGTTTGGAAAGTATAAAATCCCAGATAAATAACAATATGATGTGAAGCAACTTTTTTTTGTTTGTTTCATATATATATATATATATATATATATATATTATTGAACTATAGGTTCTGGGGTACATGTGCAGAACATGCAGGATTGTTGCATAGGTACATACATGGCAATGTGGTTTGCTGCCTTCATTCCCCCATCACCTATATCTGGCATTTCTCCCCATGTTCTCCCTCCCCAACCTACCTACCCCTCACTGTCCCTTCCCTATTCCCTCACAACAGACCCCAGTGTGTGATGCTCCCCTCCCTGTGTCCATGTGTTCTCATTGTTCAACACCTGGCTATGAGTGAGAACATGTGGTGTTTGATTTTCTGTTCTTGAGTCAGTTTGCTAAGAATGATGGTTTCCAGATTCATCCATGTCCCTACAAAGGACACAAACTCATCATTTTTTATGGCTGCATAGTATTCCATGGTGTATATGTGCCACATTTTCCTTCTCTAGTCTATCATTGATGGGCATTTGTGTTGGATCCAGGTATTTGCTATTGTAAACAGTGCTGCAATGAAGATACATGTGCATTTGTCTTTATAATAGAACGATTTATAATCCTTTGGGTATATAGCCAGTAATGGGATTGCAGGGAATCCAGTAATGGGATTGCTGGGTCAA